>FIZU01000695.1:0-13767 GCA_900064475.1 Pseudococcus longispinus
GATCATAACTACGAGGAAGAAAAATAGGTTGCATCCCTGAATTCATTTCAAGATATAGCGCTGTTTTTAGACGCTCGTGACCAAACCTGCAAAAAAGTAACGAAATTCCGTCACACTGACTTTCAGACATTTTGTCAGACTTCCTCGAATTGAGAAAAATTTTCAGATTTTCATTGACTTTCTGTACTTGAAAAAATCAGAAATTAAGCTGACTTGTAGCTATTTCATCAGACATTCAATTTTTTGGACTTGGAAAAAAATGAGAGATTTTGCCAGACAGTCTTTCAAAAATCCTGCTAACGTTTGGATATTTTGTCAGACATCAGACTTTTTAGACTTGGTTTGTCAGGCAGCCTTTCAGAAATCACGATGACTTCATAAATTTTGTCAGACAGCCTTTCATATTCTTCTTATTCTTCTTCTTCTTTTGATGCCGTGCATTCCCGTGCGTTGGCTGCTATGTAACAACTAGTGATCCTTCTCGGGCTCTCTGGAAATGAGTTCCTATATCAGGTATGCCGCTTCACTGCCTTAAGATACATAATCTTGACAATTTCTTGCGGCCCCTGGCCCGTTTTCCATCAATTCGTCCCCTAATTATTAATCTCAGGAGCTCGTACTCACCTTCCCTTAGAAAGTGTCCTAGCTAACCAGCTTTCCTGCTTTTCACACATTTCAGTAGCTCCCCCGCCACCTCCACGCGTTCCAGTATCTCAGAATTTGACACCTTTGTCAGTCCATGGTATCCGCAGCATGCTTCTAGAGTCTACATCTCAAAAGCTTCCAACCGATTCATGGACTTTACTTTTAATGACCAGGTTTCCGCTCTATACAGCAACCCCAGGTATTTGAAACGGGTGACTTTTTCGACTAGAGTTTGGTTTATAACTAGATTAGGTTCCAGTGAGAAGTCTTTCCTCACAACCATCAACTTGGTTTTTTCAGCATTTATTTGAACTCCAAACTCCGCACCTATTCCGTTGATCTTGTGAAGTATGCATTATATAATCGCCTAGACTTCAAGTTATAATGGCAGAGTCGTCTGCGTATCAGCCTTTCACCTAAATTTATTTCCCAAAAACCAGAAAATCGTTCCAAGGTACGTCCGCCTCCCCTACTCTACAAAAAGGATGGTCCTACATAACTTTTTCTGTTTTCTCGATTTTGGAAAGAATTGAGTATTGAAAGTGAAAGCAACCCATAATCCACACCCCAAAAAAAGGATCACGATTTCGAATATTAATTTAAAAATTTGAAACAAAACCAGACAAGTACGGTTAAATATCACCCAAAAAAACGATACCAAACCTTCTTGCAGACCTACAATCGAAAGAAACCGAGAGCGAAACTCGATACAATCGAGTTACACCTATAAAATCTCCAAATACTTCCTCAATAACATATCCAGTTAAAAAATTCAAACTGTGTTTTTGGTCAACCATACCTATTACCTACACAACGAATGACACAAGGGTATCGTCTGCTCTGGTCGCGGACCATTTGAAAGTCTAAATACCTCGACAGATATTCGATGACCCTCTAGTTATAGATCTTTTTTCGCGTGTTTTTCGAACCCTTGAAATTCCTGCGGTAAGTTGGTAGCATTATGTTAAGAAGGCGATCCTAAAACGTGTTTGTCACCAGTCAATGGATCAAATTACTTTTCAACCTGGGCGGTCTTGATCCAGTTGACGGGTACGCTCGGGTAGTGATATTATTTTTATAAATTTTCTCCGGATCATCGGTTCTATCACGACCAATCCACGCTCCACTTTATTATCATATTATACAAGCATTTTCGGGTATTAATTTAACAAGCAGTTCGTTAATCTTCATTTCTAAGTAATACATTTTTCTCTTGTCAGATTATTATTTAACTTGTTAACATCTTTTCGATGGTTGTTCGCTCGCGTATTGAACAAATAGCTTTTATACCTATATCGTAAAACGTACATATAAACAAACCATCATCGGTTATACCTACAATCGTTTTATGAAATTTGACGTCCGAGGGTGAAATCTAACAGCTTGTTAAGATACTAAGATAATAAATATGTTCCAAAATGTGTCCAGCATAGGTAACTCTGGTCGAATAAACGAATATGTATGATCTTCATCTTTTAAATATATGAAAATCATTTCATCGCGAAAAATCTATCAATTTTATTTTCGAAAAAATCATCAACATTCTGCATCTTGATTATTCGCATCTTTCAAACATCACTGAGCATTATGTCCCAAGAACGTCAAATTTAAAAATACTTAATTAGTTTTACGCCTTTTTAAACTATTTACATTTCATCGGCTCGAAGCACAGCTTGAAGTCATATAAAAGTGAAAGAAAAAATGGATTCTGAATGGCTGAGTGCAATTTTTATGGCCACATTTATGTATTTATTCTTCCTATTCGAGAAAACACGCGGGCGCGACGCCATTTAAATGCACCCTTCATGGCAGTTTGCCATCATTAGCACCTCTAAAATGGTTCTTTGGAGTATTTATTTGTACATGTAGTTTTACAATTCTTACGTATGATAAGAATTCTAAATTTGACGATGAATTCGTTGAAGAAAGAATTTCAAAAATGAGCAGAATGTGAAAGTCAAAAATGGACAAAAGTGCATTTTTTCACAAAAAAAAAATCATGCAACTCACAAAATTGCTATGATGGCGTTTTGAAAGCAATATTATAATAATTAAATGATAACGTTATAGATAGAGCTTTGAATTTTATGAGAAAAAAATCTCAAAATATGCTAAAATGTCCATTTTTGAGCCCAAATATGCAAAAATATGAAAAGGAATTTTCGTGCTGAAAACCCCAAACAATAAAAAATTGAAATGAAATGAAAAATCGAGTAGCAACACTTTATGGTGACATTTTTTACAGTTTTGCAATTTTGGCAGCAAAAACGTGGCGAAATATCAATTACCAATGTACTTCGGCCTGATTTTGGCAAAACCTCAAAATATGCAAGAAAAAAGCGAAAATATGTCGAAACATGCAAAATATGCAAAATGAAATTGGGCACAATTATTAAGAAATTTGATAACATAAATCCTTTGAAATATTCACTTCAGCTTTAGTTATAGATAACGTTCTGAAAACGGCATGATGACGCTAAAAATGGTACAAAAACCTTATGAAAACGTTGAAAACAAGGCTGGCGAGCCAGCCGAAAGCCGAACGATTTTTTTTAGATTAAGCCGAAGCCGATTACGTTCGGCTTTTAATCGGCTTTTTCAGCTGTTTTTTGGCTTTTTATCAACTTTTATCGGATTTTTTCCAACTTTTCATCGTATTTTTTTTCAACTTTTTATCGTTTTTTTCGACTTTTTTCCCGACTCTTTATCGACTTTTCCCGGCTTTTTTCGGGTTTTATCGTTTTTTCGGCTTTAAGCTGAAAAAAAGCTGAAAAAAGACCGTTACAGCATAACGTTATGGAACCGTTATAGTATAACGTTATGGAACCGTTATAGTATAACGTTATGGAACCGTTACAGTATAACGTTATGGAACCGTTATAGTATAACATTATGGAACCGTTATAGTATAACGTTATGGAACCGTTACAGTATAACGTTATGGAACCGTTATAGTATAACGTTATGGAACCGTTATAGTATAACGTTATGGAAACGTTATAGTTTAACGTTATGGAAACGGTATAGTATAACGTTATGGAAACGTTATGGTAACCTTATGGTATAACGTTATTGAAACATTATAGTATAACGTTATGGAAACGTTTTGGTATAACGTTATGGAACCGTTACGATGACAAAATGTCTCGAATTCAGCACGATTTCTGAATTTTTTCAAGTCCAAAAAGTATGATGCTAACAAAATATCCAAAAGTCGGAGTGATCTCTGAAATTTTTTTCAAATCCAAACAGTTTGACTGACAAAATAAAATGTCGGAAAGTTATCGTGATTTCTAAAATTTTTCTAATTCAAAAAGTCTAATCTCTGACAAAATATTTGAAAGTCATCATGATTTCTGAAAGGCTTTTTGATAGAATGTCTTAAAGTCATTTCTAGTTTAAAAAGGTCTAATGTCTGATAAAACATCTACAAGTCAGCACGATTTCTGATTTTTTTCAAATCCAAAAAGTCTGATAAAATGTTTAAAACTTAAAAGTCATCGTTGAGGAATTGCATGAAGTTGATACTCGAAAATCAGCTAAAAGTCTGATATTTTTTCTCATCTGTGAGATTCAGTGGGAACCTGTACAACTTTTCTGAACTATGTCTCTGAATATAAACCTTTTATTTCAACAAATAACAAAATTTCACGATTCAACTACCATTAGATAAAAAAAAGATAAAATGAAGACCTTAACCCTTGCCCAACCCATTTTCTCTCAAATCTTCCACCAATACACATTTCTTGCTGGGCAAACACCCCCTCATTCATATCAACACGACCAAGCCTCAGATTTGAACCCCAACTTAAGCCACACCGATCAACTACCTACACTCCGAAACCTCGAGCAAATCGAAAATTAGAAAGTTACGTACACCAGTGTCGAAACATTCGCTCATATTGCAAGCTGCCGAACTGACCACCGGTCAAAATTACATATAGGTACGTTTAGTCGGTTAATTTTTCCATATCTATTATCACGCATACAAAAGATCTTGTTATTTGGACATGTCTGGAGGTTTCCCCTTCGCCACTCTATCTAAAAAAGATGATAACTACGCCTGATTAAAGGCAATCAAAAAATATTAGACCACAAAATCGTTTCTTGAATATCCTGGTTTTATTCTTAAGGAGTTTGCGGTTTCCTTTTCATATTCCAACCTGAGCCATGGTCTTCGGTTAGTACATGACGCTTACATGATAAATGTCTATTAAATTACAAACTTCGTTAAATTCCGGTGTCGTAGTATATAGACGCAGCACCGCGCTGGTAGCTCAACTTATAATATTGTTCTTGGCTTTTTTTCCTCTTATACTTAATTTGGATTAACCAAAAGTAATTTGATGTTCTTTTATGCGGTAATCGCTTATTAGAGTAACTCCAACGTGGTCTCATCATAACAGGATATGAGATGGGAATAGTAAAAAAATTCCATCTTCGATTCGTGTCGTTGATCTTGAAATGTACTCATGCGTTCGATTTGAATTTTTGACAACGAAACAAAATCCATTTATTTTGTTAATGTGTGAGGAAAAATTGACCACCGAACACCATTCACGAGTTCGTTTAATGATAGCGGTCTAGTTCGAATTAGCCTATAGGTGAATTATCAATGAAATCTTCGAATTAACCGGTAGTAATGGGTAAGAAAATAAGACTCGATTTTTTAATTCGGTAGTTACCTATGCGGCAATGGGATGTGATCGTGATTGCGGTTAATGCGTTTTATTATGGAAAATTTCTACACAAATGTGCGAAATTAATGGGACGGGCGTGTTTTTCCAACAACCGAGGCATTTCCAAGTGAAAGATTATTTTTACGTCGAGTAGGTAGGTACCTAGGTATAAATGAACCGTTAAGTCTACTTTAAGAGTGCTATATCGATGACTGATGGTAATTGAAATCAAACAAATAACGAACAACTTTTAAAGTAACGTTACGCCTTATTATTAATATACAGTCGATCTTCGTCTGTTAAGAAATTCTATCCAATATGGTTTGTTTCACCTTTCTCAATTAATTCTTATACACTTTAATCCATCTTATAATCTATATCGGGCAAAATTTCACATGGTATTAGATAAAGTAGGTAATAGATATATTAGTAATACAATCCATTTGTCCATGTTTCCATTTACCAGCAAGTATACGTAGTCTAGCCACCTTCGTATATGTATTCACATTATTATTAGATGACATCTTACTGTTATTTACTCAATCGTGCCGATATATTCTTTGGATTGATTTCTGTTTCTAAATTTGTAATAAAAAAACATATCTACCGATAACCAGTTCACAACGATATCAATTTTAAAACCTCCATATAGCGGCGTTGGTGTTAATATCTTGTGTGATATAGATTCGACGTTTAAATTCTGTGGTAATTCTTGCGACAATTGATGTCAATTAATGATGGTTGTTAGAGAATAAGATGACGCCACCGTGTCGGCTTTCTTCGGTTTATGTACCGAACGTCCGAGTGCGGAAATAATTCGTCGACGGTTAAATCAAGTACATCGATAAATTAAATCTTGTTTCGGCCAGTAAAAGGCTATTCCGACTATCTCACGGGTCTCTGTGGCCAATGAGTCGACCATTGTAAGACGCTCGGCGCTGGCCGGCGAAATCCGATTTTCTTCTCGTTGAGATGTTTTGAAAAACAATGAAAATCTACTGTTTCACTTTTGTGTCACATTTGGCGCAGGAATAGGTGCTTTGATGGGTCAATTTTCGGTTCGAAAGGTATGTGGTGAATTGAGTGATGTAGGCAGCATTTCCAACTTATTACTTCGATCGTCGAGTTATACAGATGGATTATTGAATTAACATTTCTGGGATAATAATACGTTGCGATGTGTTTTGGAAACTTTCACTAATGTTTACGTTGAGGTCAAATTTTACCATCGTATCGAATAATGAATTTTCATTAGCTATTGTTTATAGATATAGAAATCCTATTTACAGATGGAGTTGAGACTGGAAGACCCGCAAGAGTTGTATTAAAAATATTCTCTATTATTCGATTTCGTTTCGAATAAGTTAATTGTATAATGAAATGAAATGGAGGTTCGATATAGTAAGTATGAGATTTTATGTAGACTATAAGAACCTTCTCTAGCGGCTTCTTTGTTATACCGATACGTTAATTTAGTAAAACCAAATATACTGTTAATATGTCATCTTGATTTTCGAGCATGATTGAAAAATTTTTAGGCCTCATTTTCAAATCATCTCTGTAAAAGTTAACATGCCTAAATCGGAGCTTTTTTTTCGTAGGTATAAAAAGGCCTCTAATTTCTATAGGCCCACTCATCAGAGGCGTTCTGAAAAGTTCAAGGCTTGAAAAATGAAAATTCCCAAACAAAAACTTCAATTTTCTAATAAAAATTCATAAATGAAAACCTCTCAATTTTCCAATTTGAAATAGAACAACTTTTCTCTGTTATACTTTTTTGCTTTTCCAAAGTGAATCTGGGTGGAGGGGGCAAACTGCCCTTCCTGAAACTTTTGTTTTTTTATTAGGTCTAACTATTTTCAATTTTTTGCAAAGGTTCCTTAAACTTTTCGTGTCCTGGAGAGATCTGTCAGATGAAATTTTGAAATTTACATTGGATCGCATAAACTGAAGTGAAGTTAGTGCACGAGCTCATTTTCATCTATGAAAATTGAAATTTAAAACAGGAAATAGAGTCAAAACAAAATTACTTTCTTTCATTTTCCTGTGTGAGATTACTACAAATTGGGAAAAAAATTGTAATGAACTATTCGCCCTTGACAAAGGAGAGATTTAATGAAAAAATTTCAATTTCTTCTTTTCCAAATTTTTTATTATTGCAATTTTTTAAAAAAAGAAGTTAACATTTTGGGTTTGTAATTCCAATATTTCAGGGGCTTGAATGATACAAAATTAAAAATTTAATCTTTTTATCAAGTGAAAAACAAACTGAAGAGATTATAAGAAGATTTTCGATTTGAGTTTTTGAAATTTCAAATTTGCACAGGAAATCAGTTTTCAAAATTTTTCAAACTTTCAACAATAATTTTTGGAAAATTATGTAATATTTTATTCAAAGGAATGAGTAATTTTTTCAAGAATGGAATTTGACTCAAGCTTTCTACATTGCGGTCAAAAATGCTTAAGTAACGAATAAAATGGAAAATTACGATTCAATTTTTTGAAATGTTGAAGAAAGGATGACTAAAAATTATTTTAGGATTTCAGGATGTTCAGTTGAATTATCGAAGAAATTGTGTTTTTACTATTTTACAATGTCACGACTTTATATTGAAACCATAAATGTACGTTCACGCGGAAAAATATTGGTAATTTAACTTATATTCAGTGATGGATTTAGGGGGGGGGGGGTCAGAAATTTTGTACTTTCCAACTTTCCTGTGCGATTTTTAAAACTATTTTTGACAATTTTATACCAACTGTTATTGAAAGATCAAGGGTTGCCGTTTAGAAAATTGAATTAAAATTACTCCCGAGCGGAGCATGGACGAAAATTATAGATTTTGTGCCAATTTTCAAATTTTGAAAAGTTCAGCAACTTTTCTCCAAAAATTTTTCCCCCATTTTCCAACTTTTGTAAAAATTACCCAATTTTTTCAACCTTTCGACATTTTTCAAAATATTGGGGGGTTTGTTAGACCCCTCCCCCCCTAAAGCGTAGTTGAAGCAATCCACCTCTGCTTGTGTTTTTTATTTTAAAAAAAAAACTACGCTTTTCGGACCTCACAAGGAGCAGAGCCTCCCTGACCCCCCTCCCCCCACCGGTTGGTTCTGTTTCCATACTACGTATGAAAGTATAAAACAGAGGATATGCTTCTACTTTTTATGTAAAGTTTGACAAAATGTCTAAAAGTCAGCGTGATTTCTGAATTTTTTTCCAAGTCGAAAAAGTCTAATCTCTGACAAAATATTCAAAAGTCCACAAGTCAGCAAGATTTCTGATTTTTTCAAAGTTCAAAAAGTCGTTTGGAATCTGAAAATTTTTCCAAGTCCAAAAAAGTCTGATAAAATGTCTAAAAGCCATCTTCAAGGAATTTCGCCAGGGAACTTTGTAAGCGATAAGCATATCGTATGCTAAAAAGAAAAAGTCATTTTCCAACCTGACAAAAAATTCTCGACCAACCAATAAAAAATAAATTAAAAAAAGCTGAATTGAAACTCGAATAAAATCTCTAAAAAACTCTCAGATTATGAATGAGTAATTCACGTCTCACTGAACATAACGAGTTCCATTCAACACGAATCATTCACAGATACCTAATCCATCCTGACCAATTGGATATCATACCAAAGCCAAAAGGTTAAATGCAACTCCAACTACACAAAAAATCACTAAAAACGATTCCAAAGTAGATAACAATCAATCGGCCAAAAATATTCAAAAAGTAGGGCTCCAATAAAACGATTACCTATTTAAAAAATCAGACTCTTAAAAAAAAATACTCGACTGCTACATTTGAAAAAAGACCTTCGTTTATTCTATTAAGCAAATTTAGACAAAGCGATTAAAACCAATCGGAATTATTTAAATGGTACTGTAACTGATGAGCTAATTCGACGAATTTTCGAAGGGTAAATCATTTTTTTCGCCGAAAGAACAACCGAACGCAAAGTAGGGTACACAGCGAATTAGTAATAACAATACATCGAAGGCAGCAAATGAACACGATATACCCGAGGCGAAACATTTCTAAATTAAATTTTCCAAAAAGTACCTCCCTATGTACGAGTAATCTTGTTTATTTAAGCGCGTCCCGAACAACGCCCGTTAAAATGTAGTTATAACGCTGAAGTTGTTTTGATGATGTTAAATTTGTCGCAGTTATAGTTCTCCAAGTATATCGTTCAAGGGTTTCCAAAAAAATCTCTTGTTGACTTCATCTACTTACATCGGGGATAGAACATAGAAGTATTTGGTATGGATCAGATTTCAGCAGATGTAATGTGTTCCATGGGCTTTCTTTTAGATGCAAGGTGGAAACGTTGTGGACGAAAAAATGAAGTGATTTTTTGGCGCAATTATAAAATTGACTTTTTGGTTCAGAAATAAGAAGAATTAATTAAAAATTGATTTGAATAAAATCCTAAATTACTTAGGTATCAAAAATTTGATCAAAAAAAGGTCAAAATTACTTCAAAAATTCACTACAAAAAAATACTAGGTAGGCAATTTTTCCATTCTTCAAATTCGAATGAGTTGAAAATAAAATTACGTAAAAACATCAAAAATTGACAGAGAAAAAAAGAATCCTGCAGTTGAAAAAAAATGAAAACCCAGTAAAAATCGTAATTTGACTAAAATACAGTCAAAAGGTTCAATTTATGCCTTAAATTATCAATGATTTATATCAATCCGCTCGATCCACTGACGAATTCAAAAATGATTTAGAGGCTGAAGCCCCCCCAAACGATTTTCAATTTTTTTTTAAACCAATGATTTAGAAAAATAAACTTTTTGATACCTAGCTAAAAATCTCATTCTTTCTTAAATTTGCTCAGGCACAAGCACATGAGTTGATATGCCATGTGAAATTTTCAAACTTTTCGAGCTTAAACAAATAAAAGCCAGTTTTACAACTGTTTCTCTCTACTGATTGTACATGTTCAGCCCCCCCCCCCTGTTCAAGAGAAAATCCTGAATGTGCCACTGGCTTTTTTAAGCTATTAAAATCAATTTCATGATTGATTTTTGTTCCTGAATTCAAGACGAATAAATTTTGCCCTAGTGTTCGTTTTTTTGTGTCTCTCCTTTTCTGGAAATCTGCCACTTTATCTTGAAAACGTTTTTATCAGTTCATTTTTGGTTCTAATCGAAAAAATTTTCAAACAAAAGTTGTTCCTTAAAATCTCTTCTATAATTTAGGTTATTATAAACATTTATTTTGGAGCAATTTTGGGTATTCAAATTTGAGAAATACCCTTCAAAAAAATAAAAAACATAATTTCATCGTTTGAACGAAAAGTTTCAGAGATATAGATGAAATTTATAACCACATAAAATATTCAGAATTGAATTTATTTTCTAAAAAACCGTTCTGAGATCAATTTTCCCACCCTCTTCAGTCTTCCCCCATCTCAGAGGATTCACACACATCTACCTAACCCAAGCCAAAAAATGATAGTTTTAAAAATGCTCCTCTCTACTGCACTTGTTCAGCCCCCCCCCCCCAAATAACCCTGGCTATGCCATTGGCTTTATTAAGCTGTTAAAATCAATTTCATGATTGATTTTTGTTCCTGACATGAAAATGAATAAAAGCCACAGTGCCAATTTTTCTGTGTCTTCTTTTTTGGGAATCCGTCATTTCATCTTCAAAACGTTTTTATCAGTTTATTTTTAGTTCTAATCAAAAAAATTTTCAAACAAAAGTTATTCCTTAAAAGGTCTTCTATAATTTTGGTCATTATGAAAATTCATTTTGGAGCAACTTTTGGTACTCAAATTTGAGAAATATCCTTTAAAAAAATCAAAAACATAATTTCATCGTTTAAACGAAAAATTTCAAAGATAGAATAAAATTTATAACCACATAAAATATTCAGAATTGAATTTATTTCCTACAAAACTATATTAAGATCAATTTTTCCATCCCCTCTCCCATCTCAGAGGATCCACACACCTTCACCCAACCCAAATATTGCTTTTGCAAGAAAAATTTAAAATAAAAGTCGTCTCCCAGCTTTTCTACACTTCTGATTACCATCACAATTCCACCAGGAACAACCACCGGATACTTTTGCATACCTTAATAGACGAAAACGGCGGCATTCTTCAAACACAGGCGCGGTAAACCCAACCAGCAGCATTTACCTTGGCAACAATTCGCTCAAAACAACTGTCGTGGCTCGTTTGTATAAACGGAGAGACATTTAACCCGTTAAATACGCGTACTTGGGTTAATACGGGTCCTTGGTCAAAGCTTCTGCGGACTTATTCGATTATCGAGCTAGCCACTGGTCATCTATTGTACATGCCCGTATATCGAATGCCAATTAATACCTATAATCCGATGTTAGTTGAATAATTAAAGTATTTTGGGAACCATTTCACTAGCAAAAGGCTTTCCGATTCACGAACTGCATCTGCGAAATAAAAGCAATATAATAACAGTTCATTACACCCTGTGAAAGCGCTTCAACACCCTCTTAATAGAATAGTACTTTATTTATCACCCTCTGAAGCATCCCTATTGCGGTTATGAATACATTTTCAAAAGCTATCAATTAGTTAAGCGGAAAGCGAGACTAACACATGCGTAATGTCGTCGACACGATATATCTTTCAACCGCCGGCACTGTGTTCGTATATGTACGAGTACATCTACTTATTAACCCCGCGAGCCGATTCTAATTACCTTGCAAAAGGGAAATTTTTCGACCAAAATTATCATCGCGTAAATATACGAGAATAACGTTTGTTAATACGCCAATCGAACGACGCATTTACTTATACATTTTTAATTCGAAGCCATTAACGTTCGAACACATTTTCATACATTTGGAAAGTTCATATACCACCAATAGGTATAGGCATCTATCGATTGCATCCCAGCTAACTACGGTGACCAACACATCAATGGGGGAAAAAAATACTATAATTAGGCTTCCTTTTAAACACGACACTGAACGATTAAAATTTACTCTCTGGGACATAATTCTCTCGAGATAAACTATACCTACACTATACGTACGCGATGTTTAAGCCTTAATACAGACAAAATATACATATTCGTAGTCTGCTACTAATAAATTATACGGCGCTATAGCATCGTAATACACAAGAAAACGCGTTTTTACAACCATTCGCTTGTAATTTTTTGTCGCTTCAAGATGTTAACCGATATTTAATACATGCTCGCGTTAAGGGTGGCGAACCACAATATCGTCGTGTCCCCTATTAAAAACATCCCTAATGAGATACAACTGACAACGCCCGTTACGGATATTTAATAGCACCACGAACGTGTGTATTTACTTCTTTGAAAATTAATATTATTTATTTGATTTTACCAAAACCAACTTAGCCTATCTTGTAACAACACAACGTAATACAAAATGGAATCGTAATTGGCATGCAAGTCGATCCGGGAACCGCGGCGAAGGCGCCAAATATAATATGAGAACTCGGTACCCGCATATTTTCGAATATCTGGTCGAATAGGTACAAGTACTTGATTCCAATTTTATCTGTACCGATGTGTGATTCATTTCGTGCTTAATTTTTGTCGCTTGATTGGGTCGAAATTTTGTCAAATAATTTATACGAAAAATTCAAAGATACGAGTATGTTTTAGGTACGAGATAATACAGCAGGCTTCCCCTTTGCCTTATTTTAAATTTTTTATACAGAAAAAATATTGATATTGAAATACCTAGTAATGGTCTTTATAGGCTTGCGAGGCATTTAACCCCCCCCCCCATTATGCACTCATTTCAATTAGCCCTCAACCCATTCCTAATTTTCGTCAGAGTCATATTTCCTCACTGCCTTACCCTGATTTCCCCCTTCTACTTTAGGACTTTGCTCGAAGAGCTAAAATCCTATTGTTTTTAAAATTATCAACTAAAATTATAATTACGGCCCCACCAGTAACAAAGTACCAGTGGCGCACCCAGGATTTTCTCTTGAGGTGGGCTGGTAAAATGTTTTTGGCTCGAGCCCGAAAATTTTGAAAATATTCCATGATATATCAAGTCATTTGCTATAAATGCCCCCCCCCAAAATTTAATTATTTGCACTGAGAATGAACGCATGTGCCCGGGCGCAGCGAGGTCGAATTTTATACAAATACCCCCCTCCCCCATTTTCATACTACCCGCAACATTTTAAAACATAGAATATGCTTTTGTTCTTTGTTTGATTTCCAAATCGTTTCTATGCATCAACCTACCCACTTTTTCTAATTCAAATTTCAAAAATTTTGTGTTGATCTGACAAAATGTCTAAAAGTCAGCATTATTTATACAATTATTTCTACTTTCAAAAAGGCAGTAAAAATCTGAAAAAATTTTCATATTCAAAAAAGTCTGACAAAATATTTAAAATTTAATTTTTAAAATTCAAAAAGTCCAAATTGTTTGTCTGACAAAATGCCTAAAATTC
>FIZU01000699.1:0-12011 GCA_900064475.1 Pseudococcus longispinus
ATCCAAGTTGAGATTGGGGCCGCTCTAAAGCGTAAATTTCTCTTTTGCAACCAACAATATTTATTTTTCCAACCTAATATAAAGGTGCATCTCCCACATGAGTATCAACATGTTTGCATTAAATGTTGTGTTGTGAATGTTTCAATTCAATTATCATATACACCTTATTACTGTGTGAAAGCACTTTTACATTGGGTAGGAAAATACTGCAAAAATGAATATTGTTGGTTGCAAAAGAGAAATTTATGCTTTTGAGCGGCCCCAATCTCAACTTGGATAGACTATAAAATGACCAAAAAGATAATTTTTACCTTGAAATCGCAATTTTTACTAACATATTCACAAGTTGGACAAAAAAATGACAATTGACAAAATTTAACCAAAAATGGCAACTTTTAATTTAAAATGACAATTTCGACAATTTCTACTCTGAAATCATAATTCTGACCAAAAAATGACAATTTATACTTGGAAATGACCATTTCGACCCATAAATTACAATTTTGATCAAAAATAACAGTTTGGACCAAAAAAATTACAATACTGACAAAAAATGATGATTTTGACCAAAAATGACAGTTTGGACCAAAAAAATTACAATATCGACAAAAAATGATAATTTTGACCAAAAATGACGAGTTCAACCAAAAATGACAGTTTTTACCTTGAAATGACAATTTTGACCAAAAATTCACAATTCTGACAAAAATGGAGGCTTTGACTAAAAATGACAATTTCTACTCTGAAATCACAATTTTGACATAGATTGACAATAGTTTCTAATAAAATTTTCAAAGTCCAAAAAGTCAATGGAAATCTGAAAAAGTTTTCAAGTCCAAAAAAGTCTGACAAAATGTCCAAAAGTCAAGGGTCAAAAGCATCTTCTCACAAAATGTTTAAAAGTAAAATGGAAATCTAAAAAATTTTTTCAAGTCCAAAAAATTCTGATATATGTCGCTCGAACTCTGTCTCTCGAAATCTGTCGGTCGTTTTTCGCGGGTTTACTCATCGATAAAATATCATATCCTATGCTAAAAAAAATTCCTTTTAAACTTTGAGAGTTCAAACGACTTCTTGGATTTAGAAAAAATTCAGAAATCACGCTAAGTTTTAGATATTTTGTTAGGCAGAAATTATATTGGATCAATCCGAGTTGACCCGACTTTTAGACTAAGAAAATTTCGGAGATTTTTCACCTTTTTTTTTGAGATTTCAACGACTTTTTGGACTTGAAAAAAATCAGAAATTACGTCAACTTTTAGACATTTTGCGAGGCAGAAATGTTTTTGGTATAAGATAACTTTTCCATTCGACAAAATTCAAAGCAAACGAGAATTTGTACGAACTCAAAATTTCAAAATGAATTCGCCTGTTGCGTATATCGTCAAATCGCACATCGTAATTTTCTTTGGAAAGTATAAGTACAGAAACACTAACGAATTCGCCTTATGTGCACTTGGTTCGATTATTTGAAAAAAAAAAAAAAAAAAAAAGATAAATTACTCTTCACCTTACGAACGATACATTCTACAGTACGTTAACCATTTTTCATTCCAAGAACAATATCCATGTTACGCATACTACTACAGCAAAGCACTTGTCGATCATTTGAAGTATAATACACTCGCAGTTGCATTGTAAGTGAAAAATTCGCCATACAATTGCGTACAAATTAACATCTGCAATACGAAATTCCTTTACTTAAAGTTGAACCACAGACACGTTTATTTCGTAAATTTTTTCGTTAAATCGTCAGTGCACTGTTGACGTCGCGTCGCATCGTTGTTCAAGTTCTACACTCGATTTGAAAATATTTTCTAAACGAGACCAGAGAATACGTTTTCCCAAGTATGAAATTAGCACTGGTATTGATGTTTTTTTCATATTGGTTTAACACCTTCGTGATAGTAAATTCCAACGCATGCACGGACCAATCATTTACACCAGGCACTGAAGCTATTGAAAATCAATTCAAGAGCGAATATTCCTTCCTTGCTAGCGGTGAGTTCAAAACTAGCCAATAATTTACATACCTGGTACCTCACATCTGTAATAAAACGAAACAACCAAAGAACTACATCTAACTTTAAATTTGAAAATTTCAGTGACCAAAAATTTGCTGTGTATGAAATCCAGTCCCAAAGAAATTTCAATAAAAGACTCCGCAATGGCGAAACAATTATGCGCCTGTGCCTTGGAAAAATTATCAATACGGGCGAACGGCGGCAAGGTTTTGGCATCAACAGCTAATGAGATAATACGAAATTTGACCTACGGTACAACCAAACTTGTAGTTTATATCTGGCCCTTTGCCATGTTTTACTACCACCGTTTTCCGGCTATTCAGTGTGTTCCAACGGCGGGCAGCTTGGATAGTTGCATTATAGCGAAAGGGCCGCAGATACATTTGGATGGAAAACAAGTGCATAACATTTACGTCACAAATGTAAAAGGGCATGACATGGATGACGATCCTTTGTATGATTTTTTGGGTGTTATCAACAACGTCGACTTGGAAAAACTAGCACGTGAAATTAAAGAAACGGCAGCGCCAAAGTCATAATTTCGACTTTAAGATAGGTATTTTCGTTTATGATTTAATTGAAAAAATAAATTCATTCGCCGATATCGAAAAATGGTATCATTTTTTAAAGAAGTTTCCGAAATAGGGTATATTAAACAAATTAAAACAGGGGTAAAAATATTTCGAAAAATTATATTGGAAAAAATAAATATGTCTTTTAAAATGCTGTAAAAGCAATTCAAACTTCGTAAGAATGTTGAAAATTCCCATAAAATAATGAAAAACGTTGTAAAAATGTTAAAAAAACGTCGTAAAAATCGGTAAAAATATCATGAAAAAATTGTTGAAATTTTTATAAAAACCTCTTAAAAGAATGATAAAAAACATGAAAATCGTAAAAAATTTTCATAAGTCGTAAAAACGAGGTAAAAATAGGTCAAAAAATCTGAAAACTTGGCAAAGTTTTGTAACAATTCATGAAAAACTGTAGAAAAATGTTGTAAAAGAGGTTGAAATATCACAAAAAAGTAAACTTTCGTAAAAATCATTCGTATAAAAGAAATGTATAAATGGTAAATTTATGAAAATTTTAAAAAATGGTGCAAAAATTTGCTGAAAATTGTACAACAACTATTGAGAAAATTACAAAATGACGATTTCGCACACATACTTTCTGGGATTTTATGAAAGTTCTAGCAGTTTTTACGAGCTCATTTTTATGAAATTTTTAATAATTTCAACGAATTTCTTTAACGGGGTTCATTATTTTTTTTAAATAATTTTCATTGAAAATTACTTAGATTTTTGCACGAATGCTGAAATTCTACAAAAAAAACATCAGTACACAAAATGAACAAAATCAAAGAAAACAATAATTTTTGAACGAATCAGAGAAGCGATGAGATAACAATACTTTGATGTGGTAGATGTTTTATTGGGGGGGGGGGGGGCATGGACTCCCTCCAAGTCTGAACACTGAACAGGCAGTAAATTCTCTGAATATTTCAACTCTAAAAAGATAGATTGATGCAACAGATTTTTTTTCTGACAAAATGTTTAAAAATCAGCATGATTTCTGTTTTTTTTTCGAGTCCAAAAAGTCGTTTAAACTCTCAAAAATTTTGTTAGTCTAAAAAGTTGAACATACGGGAAAAAATCAGATTAATCCAATGCAATTTCTGTATCACAAAATATCTAAAAAAATCAGCGTGATTTCTGACTTTTTTTCAAGCTCAAAAAATCATTTGAAATCTTTAAAAAAAGCCCAATGTGAGAAAAAATGTCTAAAAGTCACGCTCAAAAAAAAAGTTTAGAATCTCTGAAATTTTTCAAGTTCAAAAGTCGGGTTAAGTAATAATACAACTCGGTTTTGATGTGGAAGATGTTTTATGGGGGGAGAGGGGGGTGTCACCATGGACTCCCTCCAAGTCCGAACACTGAACAGTCATTAAATTATCTGAAATATTTAAACTTTAAAAAGACAGATTGATGCAATAGATTTTTTTTCTGACAAAATGTTTAAAAATCTGCACGATTTCTGTTTTTTTTTCGAGTCCAAAAAGTCGTTTAAAATCTCAAAAATTTTGTTAGTCCAAAAAGTTGATGAACTTACGGAAAGAAATCAGATTGATCCAATGCAATTTCTGTACCACAATATGTCTGAAAATCAGCGGATTTCTGATTTTTTTTCAAGCTCAAAAAGTCATTTGAAATCTCAAAAAAAAGCCCCATGTGAGAAAAAATGTCTAAAAGTCAAGCCCAAAAAAAAAGTTGAGAATTTCTGAAATTTTTCAATTTTAAAAGTCGGGTTAAGTCGGATTGATCCAATATAATTTCTGTCTAACAAATCGTCTAAAACTCAACGTGATTTCTGAAGTTTTTCCAAATTCAAAAAGTTATTTGAATTCTCCAAAAAAAATTTCAAGTCCCTGTTAGACATTTTTTCACACATTATACTTGACTTATTGGACTTAGAATTTTCTTTTATGAGATTTCAAACTACTTTTTGGACTTGGTAAATAATTCAAAAATCACGCCGACTTTTAGACATGACTTTTCACATAACTTTTTTGGACTTGAAAAATTTCAGCAGACTTTTTAGAGATGAAAAATTATCGAGATTTCAAACGATTAGGGTAGAACATGATCTAAACTACATTAGGCCAGTTTCCAAGAAAAGTTCAGAATCTCCAAAATTTAATACAGTCGATTGATCCAAAAATCAGTGTGATTTCTGAAACACTGTTTGACAAAATATCTAAAAGTCAGCGGAATTTCTGAATTTTTTCAAATCCAAAAAATACGAAGTCTGAAAAAAAATTTGAAAGTCAGCATGATTTCTAAATTTTTCCAAAAAAACCAAGAGGTACCCCAATGAAGTGGTGCTGGGGCTCAACTCAAAATTTTGGAAAATTCAAAGTTGGATATCGATGTGTAGGTTAGGTACGATTTTTGACCTCTGAAATCCATTTCTGATGAAGTAAATTTGAACTAAAACCGCAATATGCCCTGAAAAGATGGGAGGGCAAGGGGTAAACCAAAAAACTGACAGTATCGAATGAGATGTCAAAAGGTGCCTATGTTTTTTGACCGCTCGAGTTCGTTTTTGATGCTATTTTACTAAAAAATTTCCAAGCTCAAAAAGTCAATTGTTTTCAATTTTTTTTAATTCGTCTCGTCTTTCGCGGAATTACCCATGGTAAAAACATACCCTTTGCTAAAAAGTAAAAGGTGCCCAAAGAGGGTGGGCCTTGACTCAAAATTTTGGAAAATTTCAATTTGAATGTAAATGTGTATGCATTATTTTTCATCTGTGAATTTTATTTCTTATCGAGAAAATTTTGGACTAAAACCCCAAGGTGTCTTGGAAAGATGGAGGGGGAAGGGGGTTAACAAAATCAAAATTTTTCGACGTTATCAAGTGAAGAGTCAAAGCGATTTTTTTTTAATTTTATTGACTTCTCAACTCTCGACCACATTGATGTCATTATACCAAAACAGATCAAAACCAACTTAATTATGGGGGGGGGGGGGGGGGGGGGGGGAGCTCAACTCAAAATTGTGGAAAATTTCAATTTGAATATAAATGTGTATGTATGATTTTTTTATCTCTGAAATTTATTTCTTATCAAAAAAATTTTGAACTAGAACCCCAAGGTGTCTTGGAAAGATGGGGAGGGGAGATACCAAAATTAAAATTTTTCGACGTTATGAAGTGAAGGGTGAACATGATTTTTTTCCATTGTATTGACCTCTCAACTCTCGACCACATTTCTGATGCAATTTTACGAAAAAATATCAAAACCAATTCCACAGGGGGGGGGGAGGCTCAACTCAAAATCTTGTAAAATTTTCAATTTCCGATTATTTATGAAGCAGGAGCATGCTTTTCAACCTCAGACATCCATATTAAATATCTGTAATAAAATTTCTCCGCAGAAGTTTTAGATCATAAATACCAACTTCCCCTCAGCTATGACTTTACTCTTTCCAAAATTATCAAAAGCAATCGCGAAAGCATCTAAAAAAACAAGGAAAAAATCAATAAATATTCTCTCGTACAAACAAACGACATGAAACAAAAACGACATCGCTCACATTCGGACACTCCATAAAACGCACCAACAAAACTACCATCAACATCGCAAACCCATACGACACCGCAAACATATTACTTTACACGTCACACAACAAATCACATTTACTATTTAGCTCTCTGGTCTTTCTCAATCTATCATAACACGGTTGAATCTGCTCTAAAAATATTCCAACCTTGAGGACGAGTGCACAACCGACAAGTTCAATTGCGTTTGTTTACATAATCATAATAATCGTTTCGTTCGTTTCTCCAAGGAAAGGAAAGAAAAGATGCATGCTACGTGAAATTATAACGCAGCAGATGAAATTTCAGAATTACATCAGCACCATAAGTATAATACTTCTAGAACCATCGCACCACGTGGACAAAGGTCGTCATTTCGCGTCCTTCGGTATTACCATCTGTATCTATTCGTGGCGCCATCTCCATTACTCGCTCTATTTCTCATTCTTTCTAGTGGCACTTGGCAATTTTCAAAACGGATATCTACATTATAATCATTTGATCACAACTGTATCCAGTGATCGAATCGGCCACCATTACGAAACTCCGCAGACCAAAATATATCACCCGAAACTTCTACGAATTAATCCACAAGCCACATATAAATACGATTCGACATCTATAATTAAAATTCACCAACCCACCGACCCGCCGACCGTACGTCAAGGAAATTAGATATGACAATGTTGCTTTCCTTTTATTTTTACGTAAACGATTCTTCATAATCTAAATAGCAGAAAGAATAGGAGTGGAAAAAATGCGTAATATTGTTACCTATACAGTACGTCTCTGATATTATATGCTGGATTCGAATAACGAAAATTTAAATTCACGATAATACACCGCATTGCAGTTTAATTTTATGGTTCTATAATAATTAAAATCATATTTCTTATACATTCGAATGTTATAACATCCGGAAATTGTACAGCAATGCGCGACTTAGTACAATGAATGAAGCCGATGAAAAAAAAAAAAAACCCACCGATATATGTTCCAGTTTACGCTGCTTAGTGCTTATCGCAGACAACGATACCGAGTACACCAAAGATGCCATACGAGTGGTTCCTAAAAACACCTTACGATCATTGCTCCGGCTCACATTACGTGCTAAATCATGCAACGCTTTAGTTGCCAAATTATTTGAGGATTCTTTTCGTAATTTTCTTTACCCATTATCTCAATTAACTCGAGTTAATTAACCGCGAGGGCGAACGCCAGAAATTAAAACCTTAATTGCGCACACGTTCCGATACTAAAAGGTAAAGAAAAAAAAAACAATACAACACGTTCGAGATGCGTGGTCTCTCTGGACGCGCTGCGCTGTGAAAAGTGAAATGTAGCTATAGTTTACGTCAACCCAGTGACGCAATATGGACGTTTATGACGGAGGAAATGCACCGAGCAGCTCGCCAAATTGACGGCTAGGGCTCGTCTCGATTCCAATCAGCATCGGCCAATTCATGCGAAATCATCTCTAGATCTTATCGCCGATGATTGACTTCTAATTACACAAAGGAAATTGAATATTTAGCAGATGAATGAGGCGGCGGCGCGGCGGTCAGCACAGGCAAACGGTATCTTTGGTCATCTCCCAGTCCCACAGAACCGCGAACCGTTCGATTTACATAGAAGAATCGCGTGTGATTATTTTCACCGTCTGTACGTTTCCTTTCATCGCCGCAAATGCAGTTCTTTGTTTTTTCTGGTAGTTTTTTCAAATAAATCTTCGGAAGGAAAGCAACTCGGACGACGATTTGTAGATACTCGTGATATCGGTCTTTTCCTGAATATCTCTTCGGCTCCGAATTGGATTCGTAATTTGTTTCCTTATTCCGATACGAAGCTATAACGACGCACGAGATCTTCGTAGATGAGATATTATGAAGTATTCTATTTTTACGATCTTCTTACATAAAGGAAAAATCTGTTCTGGAACTTTTTTACGACTGTATCTACGAGAATTCCATCGCATTTAATTGAAATGTTCCCTTACTACATACATACGTGCTCGTAGCTGAATCGCGTTGATTGTTTTTGTCGTCGTTCAACTTGACTCTGATGGGACTTCATCGGCCGAGTCTCCGTATGCAACATTTTATGTACGTCTAGAACGATTTATCGAGGGAATTTATGGATGTCGTGGCATCATTTTTCAATAATGCGATGATTTTTGACCTTTGAATGTTTCACCTAGAATGAACCATTGCGTGCAATTCAATTTCAATTATCGCTGATGCAAGTATGTAATTCCGCGAACAATGTCCAACTGCGATCCGTTTTCTCATTTCTGTTCTGTTTGCAACGTTTTGTAATTTCATTTCGAGGGGTAAAGAAAGTTCCAGACTACAGGGTGTGTATCTGGATTTTTTTTTGAAAATCCGTGATTTTCCATGACCTTTTTTTACACATTGGGTGTTTTTTGACATGGATAATGGATATATCTCATAGCTGGGGGGGGTCATTCTGGAAATTTTGTCCATTTTTGTGTCACGTTTTTTTTTCGACTTTTTCATATTTTGCTAGACTTCTGAAAACGTATATAAATTTGAAAAAAAATAATCTCATATTTTATTAAGTCTAAAAAAAATTTTATGTTTGACAAAAAATATAATTTTTTCCAAGCCCAATGAAATTTTTTGTCCATTTTTTTTCTGGACTTTTAAAAACTTATAAATTTTAAAAAGACACATCCATGAAACAATATGTCCTTTTGCCCTTGAAGAGTGGATATATCTTGTCTAACTCGACGACAAAAAAACAAATTAATTGTAACTTGATCTGAATTTTTCCCACAAAAAAAGTAAAAAATCTGAATCCAACAATAAAATCCATGACTTTTCCATAACTTCCAATACCTTGTATACGGTTACAGGCCCTGTTGAAAATGTCGTAAAATTAGAGAAAATTGTCGTAAAAATCGGTGAAATACGACAGAAATGATTAAAAGTTAAGAAAATTAATAATGTAGTTTGTAAAAGTGCTAACAACTTATTAAAAATATAATAAAAACGATGAATAAAATTATGAAAATCGTCGAAAAAATAGTTCATAAAAATCAAAAGAAATGTTGTGAAAGGGGTTCAAAAAGATCGTGAAAATCGTCAAAAATGTCATTCAGGTATAACTCAAATTTTCATAAAAATCGATGAAATCAACGTAAAAGAAAATGAAATCAAAAACTTGGAAAAATTACCCATCGAAAACTTTTTAAAAATGTTGAGAATATTCATAAAAAATCATTGAAAAATGTCGCAAAAGTGGTTGAAATGTCACAAAAAACATGGCAATTTTTCCAAAATTTCATGAAAAATCAGTAAAAAAAGTGAGGGGGACAAAGACAAGTTTTAATCAGTACAGCGCGCGTAAAAATGAAAATGGTCGAAAAAATTGTAAAACTTGTTCAAAATGGCACAAAGATAATTTTTAAAAACGGTAAAATTATATTTTTTTGAGATTTTTATAATAATTTCATCAATTTTTATGACATTTTCAAGAATTGTTAAAAAATTTTGAAAAATTTTCACCATTTTTACTAAATTTTTATAATTTTTGTCAATATTTTGATGACTTGGACAAATTTTTTGAAACTTTTTTCCATATTGTAAACGATTTTAGTGAAAATGCTAACAATTTCTACAAAATTTTCGACTGTATTCCGATTTTTCTAAATTTCAATCACTTTTAGACCATTTTTACGATATTCCTACTCATTTTTAGGAAAATTTTCATCAATTTTTTACATTTTTTTCATAATCTTATGATAAATTTTGCGATATTTCTTACGGATTTTTGAGGAAATTTTGACTATTTAAAAACATGTTCCACAAGTTTCATATTTTTTGGTAATTTTTATGAAAAATATTTTATACAATCATTGTCATTGATTGCCATTTTAAAACAACTTTCAAAATCTTTCACGAAAATTTCGTAATTTTCAACGATAATTGAAATTCTGTACACATTAAATAACTTCTCCATCAATTTGAACAGTTTTGCAACATTATCACAGAATTTTCAACAATTTTGAAATTTATACCAAAAATCAGATAGGGCCTAATAATTTTTTATAATTTTTCAAAATCTGACCAAATATTCAAAAATTAGAATAATTTTTCAAAATCTGACAAAATATTCGAAAATTAGAACGATTTTTGAAAATAAATTTTCAAATGTGAAGCAAAGTTTATATGTTCATCCACCTTTTTTAAATGTGGATTTTTTTCCAATACAAAATTCAAAACGATATCCACCCAGTAAGAAAATTTCAATACTTGATCATTCCATGGAAAATTTTCCAACTTTTCAGACCAATGAGAAAAAAAATCAAATTCACTATGGACAAAATTTGACAAAAATTTAATTTTACATTTTCATTGAGAAAATATCATTCCTAAAATGAATTTTAAAAATGTCCCTTTTGTCGGTTAAAACTGCAATTTTTTGAAAATTCCTGCCCTCACTTCATTTAAACGGTAGGTATCTTCCACCCTCCATTTTCAATTTTTCGGAAAATTCATCAGCTACCCCCCCCCCCCCCCCCCCCACCCTCCCCCCCATTTTCAATTTTTCGGAAAATTCATCAGCTCCCCCCCCCCCCCTCCTCCCTCGCGTTACACAGGAATACAATGGACCAGAAAATTTATAATTTTTACTCGTTTAAATTTAAATATGTTGATAATTTCATGAGAACCTTAAGATGATGATAATTTTATACGAATCTTTTTTAGGATGGTGATCGTTTGATGAGAATCTGAAGTTCATAAGAATCTGAGGATGGTGATCATTTCATAGGAATCTTATGATGGCGATAATTTCATAGGAATTTCATGATGGCGATCATTTCATGGGAATCTCAAGAGGGTGATCATTTGATGAGAATCTGAAGATGATGATCATTTCATGAGAATCTTGAGATGGTGATCATTTGATGAGAATCTGAAGATGATGATAATTTCATGAAGATCTTATGATGGCGATCATTTCATGGAAATCTCAAGATGGTGATATAATTTGATGGGAATCTGAAGATGATGATGATGATAATTTCATGAGGATCTTATGATGGCGATCATTTCATGGAAATCACAAAGTATCGATCATTTGATGAGAATCTTGAGATAGTGATCATTTGATGAGAATCTGAAGATGGTGATCATTTCATGAGAACCTTGAAATGGTAAACATTTGATGAGAATTTGAAGATGATGATGATTTCATGAGGTTATGATGGCGATCATTTCATGGAAACCTGAAGATAGCGATCATCTGATCAGAATCTTGAGATAGTGATCGTTTGATGAGAATCTGAAGATGATGATAATTTCATGAAGATCTTATGATGGCGATCATTTCATGGAAATCTCAAGATGGTGATATCATTTGATGAGAATCTGAAGATGATGATGATAATTTCATGAAGATCTTATGATGGCGATCACTTCATGGAAATCTCAAGATGGTGATATAATTTGATGAGAATCTGAAGATGATGATGATGATAATTTCATGAAGATCTTATGATGGCGATCATTTCATGGAAATCACAAGATATCGATCATTTGATGAGAATCTTGAGATAGTGATCATTTGATGAGAATCTGAAGATGGTGATCATTTCATGAGAATCTTGAGATGGTAAACATTTGATGAGAATTTGAAGATGATGATGATTTCATGAGGTTATGATGGCGATCATTTCATGGAAACCTGAAGATAGCGATCATCTGATCAGAATCTTGAGATAGTGATCGTTTGATGAGAATCTGAAGATGATGATGATAATTTCACGAGGATTTTATGATGGCGATCATTTCATGGAAATTTCAAGATATCGATCATTTGATGAGAATCTTGAGATAGTGATCATTTGATGAGAATCTGAAG
>FIZU01000700.1:0-10933 GCA_900064475.1 Pseudococcus longispinus
GAAGTTGATTACAGCGCTTTCTGGAGTGATTCCAAAATGCTGGAGAAAAGTCAACTTTTGCTGGAGGCTCCAAATCACTTCGAAAATGGTCCCAATCGGTTCGAGGGATCGACTTTAGTGTGCGTACCGAGTTTCAGAATTTTATCTCAAAATTTACCGTATTTGTAAACAATTGATATACCAATAGGTCATTTTCGCTATTTTCAAAAATTCGCCAAAAATCGAAAAATCAACTTCGGCGGTTCAAAATTTGGTTGTGAAGTCTGAGTGACATGTTCTTCAAGTAAGTCAAATTTCAGCTCGATCGGAGGTGACGAGTTGACAAGGTTCCCTTGTTACAAACATCGTATGTAGTAGGTAGACACAACGTCAAAACCCAAAAAACGACATTTTTTAATTGTTCTGAAAACATAATTATGCGACCAAGTGGACCCTTTTCATATGGAATGCCACACATCTAATAATACTTGGTACTTGAGAATGTGCCCTGCTGGCAAGATTGTAGTACCACGTACACATTCATTTATATTTTCATATATGAAGATCTCCTGCCCAGATTTGACATCAACATAATCATCGTGAATTGGGACTCGTACACAGCTTTTCAGGGTCTATACACCACAATAATCACTTATCCTAGATTGGCAGAAATCGTGGGTAGATTTGTAGGAAATTTGACAAAGGCTGGGGCGGATCGAAAGAAGGTACACATAATTGGCTTCAGCGCTGGAGGAGAAATAGCCGGATTAGCAGGCAAAACCATCAACCCCAAGGTGGGAAGGATTTCCGGTATAAGTTTTATCTATTTGTAACAAAATATCCAACAAAAATTTTGTGATACTTGAGGTACCTATGATTTGCACCTAGCATACGATCCGCAAGGGAATTGTTTCAACTTAGCGCCTACTACAGAGAGAATTTCCCAGGGTGACGCAGATTTTGTAGAAATTGTCCACTGTAGCGTTGGTAATCTAGGTTTACGTACTACTATTGAAGGAAATGTGACTTTTATTATGAATGGAGGCATAATTCAGCCCCAATGCGAAAATCTGACTACTAGTAAGTCATAAAAATAAATAATAGATAAGAGCATTCATCCTGAATTTTGTTCTAACACCTATCCGACGTGGTTTTGTAGTCAATGATTTGGGTGTATGTAGTCATCTGCAATGTGAACGTTATTTGTACGATGTGTTGAAAGGAAATAGCTCATTTGTGGGCATCAAATGCGATAGTTCTTTGAATTTAGTCGACTACAATTTGAACCAATGCAATTGTCAGGATCGTTTGGCTTTGACATACGAAGTTCCAACGAGGTGAGATTTTCAAGGCGGATGCGTTTGTGAAATAATCGAATTTGTGGTCATTAATAGAAAGAACTGTGTTTTATTTTAGTGCCAAGGGATTGTACGCTGTAGATACAGTTTCCAATAATCCATGTAATATAACGGGATGATGATGAAGATGACTGTATAGGAGTTGTGTCCCTCTACGAGCACATTGCAAACATTTAATTAATAAGAAGGGAAATTTTCAAATATAAGTTGCTTTGTAAACAAAACACTACACTAAAGTAAATAAATAAATAAACTTTATCTACACCCAATTACCAATCGTTTATTCAATTGCTCGATGGTCATGTACATATTGCATCATCTTTAAAATTTGTGGATCCAGTTCCCCATCAAAAAATTTAGCGTTTTAGCACAAGACGACACTTGTGGAAATGTTGCTTGCACCTACCAGTGGTGTGCACGAGCCGAGCCTCAGGACCGGGCTCGCTCGAGTCGAGCCCAACGTAACGTTGTGTGCTACCTCACTCCCCCCTTCTACGTGGAGTGCCATTTATAATAGAGTTGAGCGTTTCGTTGCTGTAATGAGTCATGGGACCGGGCCCAAGCTCGTCCGTTAAACTGCCTAGACTAGGCTTGGCTCGGCTCGCCTCGTGAAATAACGAGCCGGGCTCGCATAGGCCCGAACAGGGCTCGTGCTCATCACTGGTACCTACTTCAGCCTTCATTGTAAAATGTTGAAAATCATACCTGCATAAAAACACCAAAATTTTGGATTTTCACCGAATTATAAAGATTATTTTACATACGCTACTACAAGAAAATTTTAAAAATTCGTCAAATTTTGCATATTGTAAAAATTTATCCAACTTGGAAATTAATGCAATTTCTATAAAATTCTTTTTGGGTCTTGAATTTGAATTAATCAGGTAGCTTATAGAAAGTAAAATTTTCCTTTCCTGAATGAAACTTATTTTTAGTACATGTTGCTTATCCATCTTCATTGCACTTGCACTATTACGTCAATAGTCAATACCTACCACTGTTTTGAAAAAATGAATGAATTATGTCATATGGATAACGTTTTTTATTTAAGAATGTCAACTGACCCATTTCTTATCTGCTTGCACGGTTCACACTAGGTACCGGAAAGTGGAGATTAGCAACTTTTTAAACGCTACGATCGTCATTTCTTCGTGCTTAGTGTAGTAGGTACAACTTTTTTAGAATTGTGACTGATTGATGTCGTCAAAGTACTGTTGGAATTGTTAGGTTAACGTAATATTTAACTTTTCTCATGCTGAATTCATTATACTTTGTATAGATACTCAATTCTACATTTTTGGTGAAAAAATGGAAATAAAGTGCTCTATGATATTGCTTTTAAGCATGTTTATATTAGGAAAAGTCTATGGATACGTTTATGGACGTAAGTTGAAGTGAATTAATTTTTTTTGAAATAAAAATGTAGCATGAAATGTTGTAAGAACAATTTGAGAAATTTGAATGCATTCGTATTTCTGCTACAGCTGTAATCGATCGTTCGATCGTATACAATCAGCAATATACTACATTCGTCAATTGTCAAATCAATGGAACGATTTTACGGGCTGCGCTGGCGGCGAATATTCCTGTGAAAAATGTACCTCCTCGTCCCATTATGGATGAAGATGTACCATATCATTTGTATACTCGGTTAGTAAGTGAGGTGCAATTCGTTTATCCGATTACATTGAAAAAGCATTCGTGTATTTTGCTTTGATGTGGATTTTATTTTTAGGAAGAATCCGAATGTTCCTAAGATTTTACATTCGAGCGATTCGTCAGAAAAATTGAGATCTTCATTGAATGTTGAACTCCCCACTACATTCTATGTTCATGGATTTAATCAAACTGTCACTGATGGGGCTTCTAACTTCACGAAATGTACTTACTACTTATCTATACATATACATCTTAGAAGCACTGGCAAAGGGACCTCATCAACGCATCAACTTCGATTGAGCTGAAATTTGGGTCATTGGAAGAGCATGCCACCCCGACCTCAGAACCAAATTTTGAGCTGCCGGAGTTGATTTTTCGATTTTTGACGAATTTGTTAAAATGGTAAAAATAGCGCACTGCTTTATCTACTTTTTCAAAAATAGTAAATTTCGAGATCGAATTTTGAAAATTGATGTAGGTACCCACCAAAATTGATTGCGACCATTTTTGAAGCGATCTGAAGCCTCCAGCAAATGTTGACTTTCCTCCTGCGCACTTCATAAAAAAATTGCTGTAGCAATACACTATTTTTTCCATTTTCAAAAATCGAAAAATCAACTCTGGCAGCTCAAAATTTGGCTCTGAGGTCTAGGTAACATGCTGTATCAGTGAGCCAACTTTCAGCCCAATTGGGGTTGCCGATTTGACAGGGTTCCCTTTTGTTGGTATTTACGCATCTGCTCTCTCTCATGAGGTTGTAGTATATTTTCATGTACAAAGATCTTCTGCCCAAAAAAAACGTCAACATAATCATCGTTGATTGGGACTCGTACTCTTTTTTTGACGTCGTCTACACCAGGGTAATCACGGTGCCTAGATTGGGAAAAATTGTGGGCAGATTTGTGGAAAAATTGATGAACGTGGGGGTCGATCCAAAAAAGGTACATTTATTTGGCTTCAGCGCTGGAGGAGAAGTGGTTGGATTGGCTGGGAAAACCATCAGTCCTAGAGTAGGAAGAATTTCCGGTACCGGTTTTATCTATTCCTAATGAAATGGTCTGGACAAATTTTGTGATAAGGTACGATTTGCACCTAGCATTCGATCCAGAAGGAAGTTGTTTCAATTTTTTACCTCCTGCTGAGAGAATCTCCAAAGGTGACGCGGATTTCGTACAAATTGTTCACTGTAGCGTTGGTATTCGAGCTTTACCTCCTAGTATTCAGGGAGATGTGACCTTTATTATGAATGGAGGCGTACTTCAGCCCAATTGCGAAGACCAGACTACTAGTAAGTCGTAAAAAAAAACGTTTAAGTTAGGATTTTGTTGCAGTATCTATGTGATGTGATGTGATGTTATAGTTTCTGAACTGGGTGATTGTAGTCATCTACAATGTAATGTTTATTTGTACGAGTCATTGAAAGGAAATAGCTCATTGGTGGGTACTAAATGCGCCAGCTTTTCGAATTACTTTTTCAACCAATGCGATTGTCGGGATCGTTTGGCTTTGACATACGAAGTTCCAACGAAGTGAGATTTTTGAAAGCCATTTTGTTTGTGAAATATCGAATTTGTGGCGATTAATATTGGAAGAAATTTCGTTTTATCTTAGTGCCAGAGGTTTGTATTTCGTCGATACAGTTTCCAATAAGCCATGCGGGTATCAAAAAAAAGGAGCGAAGTGATATTGAATGTAGGCTATGGAAGTTGTGATCGATTCCTACGCCTAATGTGTCATAATGGATTTTGCGATTGTTTAGTTGATTGGTAATAAGGAATGCTTACTTGTGAATGATTTTGTGAAGAGAACAGTACATTCAATTTAATAAATTAATAAACCTAACCTAACTTTTTTCAATTTCAAGAGTTTCTGAGTACAGATGTCTTATTCTTCATGCAATGTTAAAAATTGAAAATATATTTTCAAGATCTAACAATGCATTACCGATGAGGAAAAGGGTGACAATTTTCATAATTTTTTTTGATAATTTTTTTGTGATTTTAATTGACTCTTATTAAAATTTAAACACTTTATGAGATTTTCAACAGTTTTCATGATTTTTTGATCAAACTATGTTTTGACTAACTATTATGACAATTTCAACAATGTTTGTGAAATTTTGGACTAATTTCATGATTTTTGCACAGTTTATATTTGTACAATATTTTTACAGATTTTCGTCAATATTTTGGCAATTTTAACAACATTTTCGACAATTTTCATTTTTTTTTAAAATTATTTTTTAACGATTTTGATAAATATTTTGTTAATTTTTACGAGGTATTCGACAGTTTTCATGATTGTTTGGCATATTCTACTAAATTTTTGACAATTTTTATGACCTTTTACACAATTTTAAAAGAATGTTCGACGACTTTCACGATTTTTCAGTGCATTTTGTGAAAATGTCATCATTTTTCATGGGATTTTTCATCAATTTTTTATAGAAATTTCATTAATTTTTACATTTTTAAAAATTTTCATGATTTTAATAAAATTTTTACGGGATTTTTCAGATTTCTACTTACTTTTTGTGCTTGGAATTGAACTTCGAAAAATTTTCAAGGAAATTCCATTACGAAATTCACCCACGAAAATTCGTTATGCTGATTTTTAAATATTTTGTCAGATTTTTTTGGACTTGTAAAATTTTTCAGAATTCAAATCACTTTCGGATTTTAAAAATTTGAAGAAAATTTCAAATGTTACGTCTTTATGGACTTTTCATGATTTTTTTCCACTTCTATGATATTTTTACGGAATTTTATGACGATTTCATTAATTTTTACTTCATTTACGATTTTCATGATTTTTTGACAGATTTAATCATACAATACTTAAGGCACTGAAAATGTTAACAATTTTTACGATCTTCGCTTTCCGGGTTCTATATCTATGAAGAAACAATTTCGTTTTTTGTTGTTTTTTTCAACAAGGCTCGTAAAGGTAATGCCCTAAAACAAGGCGATGTTTTAAAAATGAGATAATTCCGGTAAATGGACAGTCGTCAATACCTTAATGTGCTGCTTTTTAAGGTCTTATGTTGGAGTCAAAACTATAATGGACTGTACGTAGAAATGTTTGTCGAAATGAAATTCACGAAAAGTAGAAAAAATGAAGTATATTTTTCGGTTCTTACAGTTCGTAATTTATTTATCGTATGTTCGAGCGGATATTTTAGCAGGTTAGTTGGATTTAATATTGAAGTCTTGAAGTTGATCTGATATCGGGAATAAATAATTTTGAATTATGATTCGTATAGGACTTCGTACTGCAGAAGAAATTGCAATAAATGAATTCAAATATCGCTATTATAATTTTTGTCATCTCAACCCTGTTGAACACGAAGTGGTAATAGCTACCCGGAAACCAACCCCACCACCTTTGCCACTTTCTGATAAAGATGTAAGATTTTTGTTCTATTCGAGGTATGTGAACTTTTTAGGAGGCTATGATTAACAGACTGAATATTCTATTTATGGATTCGGTTCTCTTGATAACCTTAGGGGAAACCCTGAAAGACCTAAAATTATTAAGGGTGATGAACCAGTTTCGAATATTGCATCTTTGGGCTTGCATTTTCGTAAAGAATTGGTCATATTTTGTGATGGGTTCTCTGATCAGATTACCACTGCCAGAATTTTATTCCCTAATGGTAGGAGTATCATTCATATTTTATTCTTGATCAAAGTGAGGCAGTTCTTTGTAGAAGATTTTTTATGATATTTTGCAGTTTTGTTACCGCAAAAGGATATGAATATTGTAATAACTGATTGGAGCTCGTATGATTCTTTGAATAAGTTTTACACAACTAATATAACCGTTCCTAGATTGGGAAACGTGATCGGTGGCTTCTTAAAAAAATTAATCAGCGTTGGAGTTGACCCAAAGAAAATTACTTTATTTGGATTCAGCGCTGGATCTCAAGCTTTGGCTTTGGCTGCCAAACAAATTCGTCCAAAAATATCCAGACTTCTTGGTAAATTGATTTTACTTGTATGGATTAATTCAGCAACAACCAAGTTCCCTTCAAAAATGTAGATAAGAAACTTATTTATTCGCGCTGTTCTATTTTCTTGATTTGTGCTGAAGGGAGGGGGTTGGTTGAATAAGGAATAAAGAAATAAAGAGTTTCGAATTTGAAGATTTCACATTTTTCATTTATTGACACCATCAACAGGCAATTTTTACAGCATCTTGCTATGCTGGTTGCTTACTTTGTTTATTTGAGGAACTGCATATTTTACGAATTACCCTGTATGATCACTATTGATTTTCTATTTGCCTTATGTCGACGAATTGCTCTAGGATATTCTCCTGATGGCACTTGTTTCGATTTCCAACCCAATGACCAAAGATTGACAGTTGGAGATGCTGATTTTGTGGTCATTGTTCATTGTAGTTCTGGTGCATACGAGTATACTCCAAACCACGTGGGTAATGCGACGTTCTATATAAACGGGGGTGTACTTCAACCTCATTGTATGTTTGAACGAAGTGGTTAGTTAACTTTTATTATATTTTTTGATTGGACATATACTTTAAAGAACATCTGGATAATATTCATTCATTACTTCTAGTCTTGAAACTAAATGATTGCAGTCATAATTCGTGCATGTTTTATCTTTTCTTCTCTCTGCTGAATATTGATACTTTCCAGGGAGTGAAATGTGACAGTTATGAGGATTATTTGGGGGGTAAATGTGACTGTGATGATACTGCTGCTTTAATTTATGATATTCCTAACAGGTATTTATCCATTTATTGTGAGTATGAGGTATGGTTATGAAATTCCTTCATTTTTTTTTTCTTTTTGTTGTAGTACTAGGGGGTTGTACTTCATTGATACCATCTTTTCTTCGAAGAAACCTTGCAAACCGAGATAACTAATTGGATTTTAGGACTTTTAACCTTATTTTTCAACTCATTTCTGCAGCTAGAATATTGTTTCTCTTCAATTTTTCATGGAAATGTCTCTTTGGCTGTGTACATGCTAAAATGTGTAATGCATGCAGTTCATCTACATGTGAAAAATGATTTATTGAGATTATATCGAGAAATATTGAATAAATTGAAAATTCCAATGAAACATTATCGATCGCAAATTTTCTCAGCTACAATTTTGGTTCTCTTCGATTTTTGCTAAAAAGGCTCCGTTCGCGATTTACAAGCAAATATAGTAGATATTTTAGGATTTTTTAGATTTTTCACGTATCTAGTCATCATTACAATTGTGAGCTTTCTGACAATAGGCACATTATCGATGGCTATTCTACCTAATTATATTCATCTATTGTTACTTTGAAAACTAAACTACGAGTACCTACCTATCAGGGTGACGAGTGGCAAGGTACTGATAATCCATTTCCTTATCTACCTACACACTGAAATGTAAAAAAACGACCATGACCATTTGAACTTGTATTACGTCAAGCTACATTACTTACCGGATACGAATAAAATTTTTCATATTTTCAAAATCGTTTCATTTTTATGTATAGTCATTAAAATTTTTTTCTCACATTTATGGCCAAAGTTGGTGAAAATTTCGATATTTTTAAGTTATTTAATCTGCGATTTTTCGAACGAGAATGAGAAAGCTCGCAAAATATGTAATTTCTTCAATTCTGCTATTTCTATTCATCTTTGATGATACTTCGAATGGATATGAATATGGGCGTAAGTGGCAATTGCATCATTTTTAATAGTGAAATAGTCATAAAACATTCCCACGGATACGTTAAGACCTATAGAAACTTCGATTTTTTTTCACAGCCATAATCGATCGAATAATTGTGTATACGAAGCAATACAAAGCCTTTATTGACGCTCATACCAATGCCACTAAAATCAAATACGATTTAGCAAACGGCATACCTTACCCCAACGTACCTCAGTACCCCCTCACTGATCGAAATGTACCCTTCTATTTGTATACTAGGCAAGTACCCTAATATTATGCTTATTCACATATTTCTGTGGAGTATTTTTATTGTAATACGTAAAGTTTCAACATTTTTTGGTAGAAATAATCCCGATGTTCCGGAAATTCTATACGTAGGGGATTCTACAAAAAGGTTATTAGAGGCAGGATTCGATCCCAGTCATGATACAGTTTTATATGCTCATGGATTTAATAGGACGTTTGAAGATTTTGCATCAAATTTTACCACTTGTAAGTGCTTGAGAATATTTTCGTGGTTAATTTGAATGGATTAAGTCTTCCATAATCTTGATGCATTTCAGCTTTACTCCCCCAGAAAGATATCAACATAATTATAATTGTTTGGGATTCGTATGCAGCTTTTGACGTAATATACTCGGTATCTGTGACAGTCTTTAGATTGGGTGCAGTTATTGCTCGTTTTGTGCAAACTTTGCTCAATGCCGGAGCTGATCGTAAGAAAATGAATTTGATGGGTAACAGTGATGGTGCTGCTTCGGTGGCCTTGGCTGCCAAACAAACACATCCCAGGGTTGGCAGACTCACTGGTAATATTTTATTTTACGAATGGGCTAAAGGCGCTTCTTTTTCTTTGTCTGATATCGGATGCAAATTCGTATTCGTTTGTTGAACGTTTCATTGAATGTACAATGATTCATTTTTGTATGTTTGATCAATAGTAAATGGTTTGCGAACGATTTGATCGAACGTGAATCGTTCACTCGTTCACGAATGATTTTATACGAAAGATGACTCATGAATCGTTTTGCAAATGAATCGTTAGATATGAACGAATCATTCTCAAAGGGTTCAATTTGATCAGGGATGTCATGATACTACTTCATTATTAAATATTAATCCACTAGGGTTGCGTAAGTTATATCCTCATTTGCTACCAATTTGCCCTGTGATCGTAGCGATCCTTATGGAATAATAATGAAATAGTATCATGATCCATATCGATACTGTATCGATTTGGATTTAAATGATATATCAATTAAGTATCGATACTTTGAGTATCATGACATCCCTGAATTTGATGGAAGTCATTCCTGAATCGTTTTCGTGAATGATTTGATCACAGATGAGTCACTCCCCCGAAACATTTGTTTAGTGATGAATCATTCTGGAATAGTTTGATAATTATGAGAGAATCATTTGTGAATTTATTCGCTTTAATTGAAGGAAAGTCGTTCTTAAATAATTTGAATGAGGATTCGAAATGAAAGATTTGATTTGAGGTGATTCGTTCACGAACGATTCATGAAGTGTGAGCGAATCATTCGTGAACAGTTCAATTTAATGGGAGTGATCGAACTGAACCAAACTCGGAACCCAAAACTAAGAAAACCCCGATAATTTTAATGAAACTCAAACCAAACACGAACCCAAACCCAATAAATCTGATCCTGAACCCGAACCCTGAAACCATACACCTGAAACATTTTTCTTTTTTTTTTCGGCTTCAGAGTTCGGGTCCGGGTTCGCAGTCCAACGTATATTTTTCTCAGAAATTCCACAACCGTGCCACAATTATTAAGCGGTCACTCGATATTTGAACATTATGAGAACTTTGAAAAAAAAAATGATCTAGAACCGAACCGAACCGAACCAAACAAACGTTCTTAATGCTCGTGCATCGAACGAAAATTGATTTCATCTGTGCCGTAAAAGCGTTAGTTTAAAATCATCGAACAGAAATTAACACGAACAACACGAAAAGATCACACGTTACAGTTTTTATTCAGACGAGCGTCAAACGAACATATTAACACACATATACTTGGGGAACCGACGGTTTGGTTGCCTACCTAATACTCTAGGAGCAAGGCGACAACATCGAGCTGCACTAGAGACAAGAGTGGGCGGAAAATCTTTTTTTTTTATTCGAATCACGGATCACGGATCATGTCTTTTTTATAAAATGAAATGATTCGAATCACGGATCATACCAAAAATTTGATTCGAATTACGGATCACGGATACAGTCGAT
>FIZU01000711.1:0-19820 GCA_900064475.1 Pseudococcus longispinus
TTTACGAGATAGGCAACCAATCATAATAACGTTTTTTGTTTGTCAACTCGAGTTGTATCTATGATTAAATTATTGCCTACCTTTCATTTAACACCCTGTACAAAATAAAGAATATGCTTTTGCTTTTCCTGGTATGTTAAACTCAAGTGCACATTCCAATCTGATATATTATGTCTGACTTTATCTAATTGTAAGTTCAAAAAGTTGAATTTTGAAACAATTCAAATTTTTCCAAATTCAAAAGTCAACTGACACTTAATAAAATTTTTCAAAATCGAAAAAGTCAAAATTTCTGAAATTTTTCAAGTCCAAAAAATTGATGTCTTAAAGTCGGCGTGGTCTCTGATATTTTCCAAGTCTAAAAAGTGAATGGAAATTTGAAAATTTTCCAAGTTCAAAAAATCTAAATTGTTTGTCTGACAAAATGTTTAAAAGGCAGCATTATCGCTGAAATTTTCCAAGTCCATGACGTCAATGGAAATCTGAAAATTTTTTCAAGTCCAGAAACGTCTGTTAAAATGTTTAAAAATCAGCGTCATTGATTTTGGTTATGGAATTTCGTGTCGTTTTCTGCAGGTTAGGTCATTGCAAAAGCATATCCCATGTTAAATTTTTTTTTTAATTTACTAAAATTGATTTTTTTTAATATTTCATTAATTATTGGGACTTGCCAATCAACTAGCTCAAAAAGTTTTTACACGAAAAAAAACTAGATCCTCCCACTGGCGTAAATTGCAACCCTAAAACCCACCACAGTTGACATTTTATGACCAATCAAAAATGATGAACAAAATAGGAAAAAAAAATTCTCAATGAGCGTAACTTTGCCCCTTCAAATCCAAAGTTAGTCAAACATACCTACTCGTGCTCGGGATAAGTTGCCTACTTCCTGTGTGGAAGGAGGCAGGTTAGTTATGAAACACCCTGTATACGAGTCGACAAAGATGTAACTTTTCTCGCCGCTTTCGATGTGTCTCTATTTCCATCGAGAAAAATACTTTCGTTTTCTTCCATTGTTGGATTTTTCCACTGGAACTTTTTTTTTTCATTATAGGATTAAAAATCTCGACTATACACGGTGATTCGTTATAATTTAAAGGAGGCGAAAAAGGCAAAAAAAAAGTTTGAAATCAACGAACCGTAAAAAAGATGGAATTTCATGCAACAACCTCATCAGACAATTTAATTTATGTTGGAAACTCGAGTTATCTAAGCTCACGTTGCGTGATGGTACCTAAAACTTATCTAGAGACGTTTTCGCAGGCTTCTCTCCGGAGATCGAATTAACCGAGTACATCAAATCGATCACACTTAACCGCCAAATATTTAGATTGATTACGTAAAGAGGTCCAATTTTCAGGAATCAGCGATTCGTCAACTAATCAACGCAGCGACGCGCCAACTCCGAGAGGAAATTTTTTCACTCAATTATCGCCGAAAAGCCGATGCCATCGTAGCGACGAGTTTACCGATACTTTAAACTTATATCTTGGTCGTTGTGCCAGAGTGTATAAGTAAACTTTCAAGGTTGATATTCGTCTCCTCGAATATCTTATACGTACATAGATTTGAATTTGAAATTACCACGCGCATCGATTTATATAATACGAGAACGTTAACGTCAACGTTTTGTAAAATTCAATGACGCAGCCATAACTCATCGTTTCTCTCATATACGTAACTGAATATCTCTACCCAACCTGCTTTATACGTATCTGTATCGTACACTTGTGCATGTAATAAGCGAATTATAATCACGCCTAAGTATATACATAAACCTTATAACTACGAGAAATTTTTAATTACTGAATATTAATTCATCTTCCTTTCTTCTTCGTACGTATCGTTTCGTATAATACTCTCATAGGTTGAATATATGCCATCTGTCATAATTTAAATTTTATACGCTTCTTTTAGATATAAGAATACATTTACGTCTTCATCTTGTCAGCATTAATACGTCGGTTTAAACATCGTCTGACGTATCGTTTAACGTTATACGTATACGAAATTATATCTCCCATTGAGAATTATTTTTTGACAAACGAAGCTGATTTCGGATTAAAGTTCGAGTCTCATTGAAGAAAACATAAGGGGAATATTTCTCTCGGCTATACGTTAGTTCATCAGAACGCTACCAGAAGACATTTTCACAGAGAATAGACTGACAGAAAAAATTGGGAATTTTTCCCAAATAACAACCCCTCCCCTCCCACACATCCACCTAATTTCTTTAAGTACTTCTAGCACGAAAATTATGAGGTGTAGTGAACATTAAATTCCTAAAAACTGAACACTTTTCCCAGACCAAAAATGTTTTCATTTTAACTTTCACTTGTCAGCTACCTATAGTCTTTTGAATCATATGGCTAAGGGGGAAAATATAACATTTTTGAGAAAATTTCAATGAAATACGTAATTCATTTCATACTTTTGCATTAATGTCATGTCTTGCATATTTACCTGATGTGGGATCATTTATTTTTTACACATGCTATTTACACACGAGTCAAATACTTCAATTTGAGTATTTTTAGTGTCAAAATGACAATCTCAGTACAAATATCAAACATGTAGGTACCTATCCATGGATGTCTACCAACACTTTTTTCGTTTTTTTTTGAAATTTTTACAGTCCCTTCCAATATCATCAGTTACCACTAAATTCAACTGATTTAAAAGACCGCAGATTTGGCAAGAAAAAACTATGCTATTTCTAAATTCCTGAAAATTCTACACATGAGTCAGATTTTTGAAAATGATTTCATCAAATGGGCCAAATTCCACATTTGTGCCGAATGTGCTAGTTTTTGTACAAGAGCTAGTCAATTTCTACACAAGTATGAAAGGCAAACGTTGTACTTGTGTCAGGGGCTGGACTAAATCGAGGCAGGGGACAGCCTGCTCACCTCAATAATGACAAAGTTTGTGTTTTTATTCGAAAAAATTGAGGCTGAGTTGGAAAATACGCTTTCATTCAGAAAATTTTACAAAATTTTACATTTTGAGTCAAAAATTTTACTAAAATTAAATTTTAAGTAGGGCAAAACTCTATTTAAGTTGATTTTTTTTATTTTAGCCTCTTACATTCTCCTTCAGTCATTCTAATTTCCAGTTTTCCAGTTTATCACAAATGTTCAATTCTTTACGAATTCTGTTTTGTATGTCCGTAAATTTTTCCACATTTCACACTTGGTCTTGAGTCAATTGTGTCATTCTTCCAAACCATGAGAAATGTTTTAAAAAAATTATTCATTTGTCAGCTTGAGTCGATATAAGAATTAAGAAGTTGAATTCCATGTACTCGTAGCTCACTTACTTTCATCTCGTCTTATATATTCATTTGAAAAAGTTCGAACACTCACCTGCAACAAAAAAACACATAAATTATAAATTAGTTAGGTTTAGGTGTTTGCATTCATCACAAATTATTTATCTAACTAAAGTGTCTATTCAAGTGTAGAATTTTAATCATCATAAAAAGATGAATATTCAGAGAGAATAGAATACCTCAGACTACCCAGGTTCATTTTTGATGTTTCTTATCACCAAAAAAAGTAGAAGGGTTCTCAAATCGGGATCGGCTTCATTCAAAATTTTGGAAAATTTCCAATTTGGCATGAAAGTACATGTTTTTTGACTTCTAGAATTAATTTCTAGAGTAATTCTGATCATTATTTTGAGTTGAATATGATTTCATGGGACGTATTTTGTTTTGGCTGCATTTCATGACATTGCAAATAGACTCGCAAGGTCAAGTTTTTCAAAAGTCGAAGTCTTCAGTATTTCCATAGTACCCATGAAACTATAAAACATAAGATATGCTTTTGCTCATTGAATTTTTCAAGTCCAAAAAATCAGACAAAATGTCTAAAAGTCACTGTAATGGATTTTCGTACCTAATACATATCCATGTCAAAATGTGAAGAGCTTTCGTTAACAACGTACATTTTTTAAAACAAGTCTTCATCCAAAAAGTACTTTTTTCCAACAAATATACGAACAATAAGTCACACCACACGGTAACTTTTCCCCGAGCTTTTTTTTCGCTGACCCAATTTCAAATCAACCCGCAGCCCTGCAAACACATCCGTGTTAATTTTGTAAAACAAACAAAGGTAAACTATCCTGCTGAGATCCGCGAAAATGAAAACGTTATAAACCTTGATAGGCACCGACTACAGCTACATCTTAGGTTACTCCCAGTACACTCCTATACCTATATTTCGGCCGGGGAAAAAAATGCCGTTAAATGTGTCACGCAGCTTTAACGAATTAAAAATTTAGAGTAAAAAAAAAACCTCGCGGAAAAAAAGTTAATTTATTGTCAAACTTTCGAGTCTGCGTGGACTTGAATTTAGGTTAAGTATTATACCGAGACTAAAGCTATAATGTACTTGTTAAATTATGGTAATTAAGCGAGTGTTTTGTAATCCGTTCCAGCGTACGTATGGCAAAATATTGCGGATCATTTGAAATTCATACAATAAAATTGTACAGCACGCATACGATAGGCATAATACGAGTACCTCCTCGTACGTGTATGCTTCTATACATGTATTTGTTTTTAGTACCAATATGAAAATCAGTGGAAATAATTAATTTCTGCATAAATAGCTGGGTAAATTCTTTTCCTCGTCTTTCAGTTAATACTTCGTCATTAATTAGCTTTCACGGTATTCGATCAAATGAATGGGGGCGGCGTATTAAAATTTAATAATTTCCAATTACCCATTTTCCTCGTATTTTTTTTTTTTTTTCAATTTGTACGCTTATGATTGACGTTCCGGTTTTTATAAGAATACGATATCGTTTTACGAATCTATATACTTAGGTATAAAAATATGTGTGTACAGGGTGTTTCAGTAGTAGTGCACCGTCTTTAAACCAGGGATGCAGCTACCCAAACTACATAACTGTATGCATGTTTGCCTACGTCTGGATTTGAAGGGGCAAGTTATGTACGAGTTTTGGTAGATAGTTCAAAACATCGTAACTTCACTGATAAAATATAGATAGGCAATTTTTTCAAAATTTAAGGTTGAAGGAGCTATAATGATTTGAAAATTAGTACGCTTCATAACTCCTTCAATTTTCAAATTATGAAAAATTTTGTCAGAGTCATTTTTTGTTGAGCTTTTTGAGCTCTACAAAATGAGGTAATAACTTTTTACCCAACTGCAAAATTGAAAACATGAGACACCATTTCGAAAAAAAATTTAAAAGAAAAATTTTAATTTTGAGAAAATAATGACATTTTTCATCTTTTTCATTGTTGTACTCCTCCAATTTCAAAGTTATGATAAAAGTATTAGCTCATTTTGTAAAGGTCCAAAAATTCAACGAAAAATTACTCCTACACAATTTTGCATAATTTGAAAATTGAAGGAGTTTTGACGCCTACAAATTTCCAAATCATTGTAGCTCCTTCAATTTCAGAAATAGGCAAAACATTAATATAACTCATTTTGTAGAGCTTGAAAAGTTCTACAAGAAAGTTTTTAAAAAATTTGTCTATTTATATTATCAGCGGAGTTGTACAACATTTTGAAACATCTACCAGGCCCATTGCATAACTTAGTCCCTTCTAATCCGGGGGTGGCAAATATGCATACACTTGAGTAGTTTGGGTACCTGCATCTCTGGTTTGAAGGCGATGCCCTGCGACCAGAACACCCTGTATACTTCTTTGCTAACATCAGATTTGAAAGGGCAACGTTATGCACAAGTCCCGGCAGATGTTTCAAAAGTTTTCAGCTCTCCAAAATGAGTTATTTTCATGTTTTGCCTAATTCTAAAATTGAAGGAGCTACGTGGATTTAAAAATTTGTAGGCTTTATAACTCCTTCAATTTTCAAGTTATGCAAAATTTTGTTGGAAACATTTTTGGTTGAACTTTTTGAGTTCTACAAAATGAGCTGACAATTTTTTGTCCACCTCCAAAATTGAAGGAGCTATAATCATTAGAAATATGAAAAATGGCATTATTTTCTTGAAATTAAATTTTTTCTCTGTAAAACTTTTTCAAAATGGTCTCCTGTTTTCAGTTTTGAAGTTGGGTAAAAAAAGATTAGCTCATTTTGTAGAGCCCAAAAAGCTCAAGAAAAAATGTTTTCAGCAAAATTTTGCAAAACTTGAAAATTGAAGGAGTTATGAAAACTACAAATTTTCAAATCATTGTAGCTCCTTCAATGTTGAAGCTAGGCAGGACATGAATATAACTCAATTTCTAGATCTTCAAAAGTTCTGTGCGAAAGTTTTTAAAAAATTGCCTATCTGTATTATCAGCCGAGTTGGAGCGTTTTGAAACATCTACCAGAACTAATGCATAATTTTGCCTTTCAAATCCTGGGGTCAGCAAACATGCATACACTTAAGTAGTTTGGGTAGCTGCATCTCTGGTTCGAAGGCGATGCACTACCACCGGAACACCCTGTATGGAGAATTGGAGATACGTCGAGTAATTTTCTACAAGAGTAATTCATACCGCGCGAGGGTAATACGAGTACTTGATTTTATTATACGCGCGCGATTCGTGTTAAGGGTGTTATTTGTCGAGCTGTTTTTCATCGTTTTAAACTTATGTAGTTATAAATGTTGAAACTGACGTTTGGACATTTACACGGATCGCGTGCGTTGTCTCATTTGGCTTCATGGCACTTGGAAACCAACGCTCAAATGTTTTTTCACACCGATCAAACATCATTTCGGCAATACGTCGTATATTGCGAAAATACCTACGTAGGTTTGTAGCCGAGCGAATCTAAAGAGAGAAAAAAAATCCCTACGAAAGGTTTAAAGTTGAAGATTTTCCACGCCTTTAGCGTTTCGTTTTTTTCCCTTTCGTACGTCGAAGAAATTCGAGTTCGCGAAAATTCCGTTTTCGGAATGATTTTAACGTTGAATTTTGAAAGTTAAATTTCGCCGCTGCGGCGTGGCGCGCGCGTATTATCGCAAAGGGTATATATTCGAGCCCATAAACGAGCTACGGCGGCGTTCTATAAGATACACGGGCGTTGGTACTGCGAAATACAGCTTCAAAAATTACGCTCTTGGGTAATTTTATGTAGCTTTTCCATTTAAATCTCCCTGGTGGATGGGATATTACAAAGATAGATATAAGACCATATTTAGGCAACGCACATACGCCAAAGGCCTATAATTAACGTATACCACCTATGTTCTCGTCGCTCGTACACCGTGTATACCATACCATAGTATACGTAAGTCGTATAACGTTAATAGCTAAACGTATTCGCTCCCTTTCTTACGTGTACTTGAGCGTCTATGGTTCGCGCTTTCCTCGATCCTCCTGCTGAGCTACCTCCACCAGCCCCTTGCCCAATCCACCTTGCGACGAGTATATCGTACGCACACTTTGTTTTAATATTCTGCTGAAAAGTAAACATATAGTATACAACTTGTGAAGTATACTTTAGCGATGGTAATGTAATACGAATTCGATGCTGATTTTTAAAGCGCCATATGGAAATTGTGATTCGAGAAAGGGAAACGACCATTGTTTAAGATGAGGTGTTTGGTTTTTCGGTGGGTTTTTTCCTCCCCCCCCGATCCCCTCAACCCAGCAAGATCATATTATACTCGCTCGTGCTTACGATATTTTGGCGTGCGAAGAATATCTATGAAATGTACTAAATGTGCACTGTGCTGTGTTTTGTTATGATACACGTTCTCGTATGTGTAATCGTATAAATTACCCAGAGACCTAAACACAACATACGTTGAAGTGTTTTCGTATATTTGTGTTTTTTAAATCGTTTCTCATAAGAGGGGTGATTGATTGGTCGCAAGACAGTACATGAAACTTGTTGGGATTCGATTTACCACAATGGTATCTATATTAATATGCGATATGTTTTTGACAAATCGTTTTGATTACTTACATTGACAATTCACCCAATAATCGATTATTCGACGAAATACGAATAAATAAAGCTGGATTTGAATTTGAATACACACGAATGTCGTGTCGTGTTTGATTTTTTCCTTTTGTGTTTCTGCGTTGAATACCTCGGTACATACGTGTGATCGATGAAAACGTTTTCACAAGTTTTATCTCGCCGCAGATAGGATGAAATCCGGAGAAGGGGTTGGTATTACCGTGTATATTGAATTGCATTTTCAAAAAATTTACCAATATTATTATTTCAAAAATCTAAGGTGGTAAGGAAAATTAATGGCATACACTTTTTGCCAATCTTTATTTTTGAAGTGACTGTACAATTGAGAATTGCTGTAGCTCGTTCAAAAATCAAGATAGACAAAAGTAAATAGATACCACAAATATTTTATATACATTTTTTCCTATTCTTGAAATTATGATTTTTGTTGAATTTTCTAAAAACGCAATCCAATATATTTTTGCGTGTTGATGGTTGCCTACCATCAACAGTTAGGAAACTCCTTACGGACCAGGCTAAAACGTTGGTGCCAATCCCCTTCTCCGAATTCAATGCTCCCTTTCAGTGATGGATTTAGGAATTTTTGGGGAGTTTAAAGCTTCAAAATTGCTGACTTTTATCGAGAAATAAATAACATTTAAAAAATATAATTAAAATTGTGCCAGTTATTCAACGGAAGGGGCGATATTAGAAAATGTGATTTTATGTGAAATTAAAAAATAAGGCCATTGTTTTGTTTGGACAAAGTTTTATTTACATTGAGCCTAAGCGAACCGAGGGCCAAAAATTTTGCAAAAAAAAAAAAACAATCAAAAGCAGACATTTTTAACAAAATTTTAAAGGTATAAAAAATTGCACACATTAAGCCAGCAGTGGAAGGTTTCCGAAATCTCTGGTGCTTTTTAAAATCTTCACGAGGACTTATGTCATTATTTTCAGGGAATTTTAAAATTGTAGGTACCATTTTTAGTATTGACGGAATTTTCATTTTTTTGAATATAAAACGTGTAGAAAATGTAAAAAAACACATTCCAGTTTGACATAATATCTGAATTCATCTGATTGTAAGTTCAAAGAGGAGGGCACGATGTTATCATGTCTCGTGAAATGTCTAAAAGTCAAATTTTGAAACAATATAAATTTTTCCAAGTTCAAAAATCAACTGATCCTTGATAAAATTTTTCAAAATCGAAAAAGTCAGAATTTCTGACATTTTTCAAGGCCAAAAAATCGTTTGAAATCTGAAAAAATTTTCAAGTCCAGAAAATCTAAAATAGTTTGACAAAATGTCTGAAAGTCAGCATGATCTCTGATATTTTCCAAAACCGAAAGTCTGCCTGACAAAGTGTCGGAAAGTTGCCCAAATTTCTCAAATTTTCCAAGTTCAAAAACTCTAAATTGTTTGTCTGACTAAATGTTTAAAAGTCAGCATTATCTCTGAAATTTTCCAAATAAAACGGGTAAGTGGAAATCTGAAAAAATTATTATGTCCATAGGCCTATATGTAGTAAGTATTTTAAGCCAAAAAGGAAATTTACTCAGTAGGTATTTTGTTGGTTTACAGTACGAAATTATACTTCGGAGGTTTTACGTAGGTATGGTTATCATCATTTCTGCAGTATTTTCCCGAGCTTGTTGAAAATCGTTCGTGAACAACAATGTTTTGCGAAATATGGCGAATTTATCAAAATTTACTGTCACCTATCACCTTAAAAAGAAACCGATTAGAATCGTTAAAAATTTTCCAAGCCGCACTTCCGCCAATTCCCAAATCAGGCACGTTTCACAAAACCTGCAAATAAAAGCGATTAAAAATACCTAATTTAATGTTTCTGAAAAATAATATTTTTTGGCGTAATTTGCCATGTTGCAATTTAATTCGCATTCTCTGGGCCAAAAATTGTGACATTTTTTATCAACATTATTTTATTCAAAGTAAGGTTGGAAACCAAATATTATAAAAGGGGATGAAATTAGGTATCGAATAATATGATTTATTTTCAATTTCTTATAACTTCATGAGTCACAAGAAAAGACGATTGTACCTAATACCCATACGAAATCATGCGAATACACTAGTCGGGAGCTAAGACTAATCTGTTTCAAAAAAATCATAAACAAAAAGTATCAAAATTGAGCATGGGAAAAAAGTTGATCAAAATAACATGAAACAACTTAGCAACAATAAAAGCCCCAATTCCTGAACAATTTCGTAAATATAACGCTAATAAAAGTGTCTTTCAAATCATTCAAATTTTTTCAAGAGTTTGTTGATTTTGTTGATTAGTGAATAACTGCGTATTACAGTCATAAAAATACTCAGAAAAATGTCTTAGGTATAATCCGTGCAATTTATGTATGCGACTGAATTTTACGAAACGATTTCGTTGCCTCACGAGAAACCGCGATCAAATATTTGAAAACGTCGAGAAATGCGCGTGCACAATCGCAAAAATAAATTGCACGTGCACTTCGTATTAAGTAAATACATCGTAATCAACAAAATTTACCGCTGTTATGTTTCTATGACAGTGATTGACATATTTTCGTGGAATTAAACCATAGAAAAACAAAAATATGGTATAAATACGAGTAAATATCTACTTTTCATTTATTCAAAAGTAAAACTTTTCTTCGCGCTTATTTCTTGCCGCATACAATTAAGTGACTATTGCTGAGTACAGAGTTGCTTCTTAGTCTTTGAACACACGAATTACTGTTCAAAGTATGTACCGCGTAATACTAGATATACATCCTCATTAGGGTGTCATTTATTTTAAAGATTTTTGAAATTGTGGTAGTGAACCATCTAGGTCTCTTCTTCATCGCACCTAAAATTTTTCTTAAAATTTTTCCAGATTTAAAAAATTAAATTTAGACCTTCAAATTTTACATGGAATTTACATAAGGATTTTATGTTGAATAAATATTTCTAAAAACAACATTAAAAAAAAATCACAATATCGCAATTGAATGCATGAAAAAACGATGAAATTCTGAACATTCTCACAAAAAAACGTTGAATTGAAAATTAAATTTTTGGCAGGGGTTTGAACAACACAGAATTTTAAAACTAGTGCATTTTTTAAAAAATTTTGATTTTATATATATTTTTTAACATTTTCGCACAAATTTTTTTTATCTATTTTAAAATTTTGGGAGAAGTTTGAAAAATAGGAAATTTTTAAAATTAATGCATTAATCTAGATTTGTTTTAATTGTTTCAACTTCCAAGTACTATTTTTCCAACATATGTGAGTCCATAAACGTCAAAAATTCGACTTTCTTCGATTAGTATCAACAATAAGTAATTTGAGTTATTTTGGAGAATCATGGGTAGACTTTAAAAAACAATTGTTTAATTTCTGACTTCGAATTTTTTTATGCAATAAAAAGTAAAAAAAAAAATGATGACGAAAAATTTCGGAAAAAAAGATATTTCACTCGAAGAAAAAATAAAAGACAGGTAAATTTTAAAATTCTGTATTTTTCAAAATCCTGTCAAAAATTTACTTTTCAACTTTCAATTTTATTGTGATCACCTACGTTGAAATTATTTTTTTTAATCAAAACAAATTTTGTAAAAAATATGCCACTAAGAGGTTCTTTTGTACAAAACACATTAGTTTAAAAATTCCAAATTTTTCAACTCCCTACCAAAGTTGAATGTTTAAATAGAAAATTAGAGAATCAGTAGTTTTAGGTGATGGAGACCTATTTTCAAAAACTTTTAAAATGAGTGACACCCAAAGGGCCATATCATAGAACAAAACTTGAACTTATGCTTAGAAAACGTGACAAGCGTGACGAGTCGTTCCATTTAAAAAACATAGACCATGGTCTGAGCAAGAAACTTGAGAGGTCGATTTTGACGACTTGAGTCAAATTTTTAGCTTAAGTTTTGTTCTATGATATGGGCCTAATCCTCATATCCCATAATTTTGCACGATAATGATCGCGATTAATTTAAAACTTCTTCTCGTAATTTTATAGGCGGGTGTTGAAAACAAAAATGTTGACCTATTGGCTGACAACGTTGATCTGCACGATAATTATTCTAAACCAAATCGAAGATGTTACCAGTGAGGAGGACGAGGAGGAGGATAGATGTAAAACAACAAACGAGTGTCGGACTAAATGCAGAAATTTCGGTGACCGTAAATTCGATTACAAGAACGTTTGCGAAAAGAATGTTTGTGATTGTTACAAATGCTCTGGGAAAAAAAATGGAAAAGTAACTTGCGACGAAAAAGAATTCACAGTTTCTGTGTGAAATCTGACACAGACCAGAAGAACTTCTTCTTCAATGTTGTTCTGATAAATATACCTACCTACTTAGTGCATAGAAAAATAAATTTAAAATCAAGTGGAGTACTTCTTTACTTTCTCACGTTCGCCTGACCACACTACCTAACCCCCAACAAGGAGAAAATGTTTAATACAAAAAATGAATAATTTTATATCTACGATTTTACTTCTCTCTTGGTGAATTTGAATTCGTAGGTTTTACAAACTTTAATGCCAAAATTTTACTATACTTTTTGGTAAAAGTTGTCATCTTTATTGAAAAATTGATCGTCCTCTCATATGCTCGAATTTCGTTTTCATTTTTCAACATATTCCTTAATTTGTTATCTTCTTTGGATAAAAATTTGGGTAAGACTTTGATGGCTTTCATATCAAAAATTTAATCATAACCTACAAATTCTGAATGCAATTTTCCTTTTTTGGTTTCGTTAAAGTTCTTAATTGCTCAAATTTCATTTTTTTCAACAATTCAAAAAATTTTCAAGATATTTTAATCACTCCCATCTCGCATACCAAATAAAAGACCGGTTCTACTCTCATATTTTTCACAAATTAAAACAGATTTTTTACACGAATACACAATACGACGAAAAACAACCGAATTAGAGAATATCCTTTCACAGGCATCTCCACTTTCACCCCAGGGTAATTAATGTCGAAATACTCCCAATTTTATCGTATCGAAACAGAAAGTTTGTTTAATTTACTCGGCTTGTTTCTTTTACTATAATCGTATCCGCGCAGCTTTATGAACATTTCAAAATCCCATTCTCGCAAAGGTAAACGAAGGTATTAAGGTGATAAAGTCGCAGTGCAGTCGGCTGGCGAGGCACGTTCAAAGCCGAACGCGAAAACGAACCTGGTGCGAATTCGTTTCTTGAAAAGGTGTCAGCCCTCGTCGAAAACTTTTTAATCCAGTCCAAAAATAGATTAAATTAGAAAGAAAATTCGACAATTTCTCAAATTCAAAAATTATTACCTCGTGGTAAGGCTTATGGTCGGATTAGCAGTACGAAAGATGATGATAATGTTCATGCTGGCATCAATCGAGCTATGTTTTTACAATGTACAGATCAAAATTTCATTCGGGGAGGAATACGAATAAATTTTTTGAAGAATAGTTTTATTTGGACAGAAATCAGTTCACCTTTTTAAGTTCTAAGTACAAGGATGGGAGAAAGAATTTTTCTTCCGTTGCTTGCAAGGAACTTTTGAAGTGGAGTAGGACGAAAATTGTCACTCTTACTATTTTTTGACACAGGAATCGTCATTTTTCAAAAACATGGTTGATCTTGAAAGCTGATCTCCTGTGCTCATTTTCAGCTCAAATCTCTTCATTTTGTTTTTTATCCGATAAAAGTATGAAAATTTTCAATTTTGTGCCATTTGAGGCTCCGAAATATCTGAATTACAAACTCAAAATTTCAGCTATGCTTTAAAAAAAAAATCAATCATAGAAAAAATGAAGAGGAAGAAATTAAAATCTTTTCACCACATCTCTTTCTTTTTTAAGGGCGAATAGTTCAGTGAAATTATATTTCAATTTGTAGCAAATCTCACACAGGAAAATGGGATAATTTTGATTTTATTTTATTTCCTGCGTGAAATTTCAATTTTCACTGGTGAAAATGAGCTTGAGCAATAATTTGACATCAGTTTACGTAATGCAATGAAATTTTTCAAATTTCATCCGTCTGATCTATCCTAGGCACGAATGGGTTAAACAACCATACACTCTTTTTAATTCCATTTTTTCTTCATTTTTTGAGGAAGTAATAATAGAAACAATATAGAAAAATCTGCAATGAAACACGTCAGCTGAATGGTATCGTCTTTGAGTAACAATGTCTCATGTACAGGGTGTTCCAGTAGTAGTGCGCCTCCTTCAAACCAGAGATGCAACCACCCAAACTACATACGTGTATGCGTGTTTGTCGATCCTATGATTTGAGGGGGCACAGTTATGCATTATTTTTGGTAAATGTTTCAGAACGTCGTAACTCCGGTGATAATTCAAACAAGGGAATTTTTTTGAAACTTTCTTGTAGAACTTTTGAAGCTCTACAAAATGAGTTATATTCGTGTTTTGTCCAACTCTAAAATTGAAGGAGCTACAATGATTTGAAAATTTGTAGGTTTCATAACTCCTTCAATTTTTAAGTTGAATGCAAAATTTTGCAAGAATAATTTTTTGTTGAGCTTTTGGAGCTCTATAAAATGAGCAAATAATGTTTTGCTCAACACCAAAATTTAAAACATGAGAGACCATTTTGAAAATTAACAATTAAATTTTAAGTAAATAACACTACTTTCTATCTTCGTAATGGTTGTAGCTCCTTCAATTTTAGAGATATGCTAAAAAACATCATTTCATTTTGTAGAGCTCAAAAAGCTCAACAAAAAATCACTCTTATAAAATTTTGCATAACTTGAAAATTGAAGGAGTTATGGAGCCTGCAAATTTTCAAATCATTGTTGTTTCTTCAATTTTACAACTAGACAAAAAAAACATGAATATAACTCCTCCCCTTCAAATCTTGAGGTCTTCAAACATGCACGCACCGATGTTGTTTAGATAGCTGCAACTCTGGTTTGAAGGCGATGCACCACTAACGGAACACCCTGTACATGGGCATACGATATACTGCAGTCATCTGGAACAAGGATAGACTACACGTTGTACACGAGGGTATTACACACGCGTAGAATGCAGTATTCAGATGAAAGACGAAGAGCTGATTTGTTAAAATTAAATGGTGTCTTCGGTGTACTCGAATTTGAAATTTAGAAGTCTTTTTACTCGCTATGGATAATTAATAGCGTTTGCTTGCTCGACGATAGAAACTCGCCCTGGATACCGAAGCGTCGAAAGAACTTTGCGATACGGCGACTTTTTTTAGAAAAAACTTTTCTGCCTCTTTATTTTTCACCGTTGTGTTATTTTATCTTACGATAGTATTTTTTTTACGATGTTCAATGTTCATGGTTGCCGAATTAGAGACGTAAGGATTAAATTAAAGACCAGATGGGAATAAATTTCACTTTTATGACGATTGTGTTCGGCTGGTTGGCGCAGCTTTTAGCCCAGCCAAGGTGAAAAATTCTCTTATGTGTATTATCCGCGTAGAATTTGGAAAGAAAAATAAAATGCTGTATAATTACCAATGTACCAGCCATTGTTTTAGATGATACCTTGCAAAAAAACAGCGTCATTTTGGTTAATTTATTGCAATATAAAGAAGGTCTTTAAATTTATTTAGCGTTTTTTTTTCCTAAGAAGCGTACCAATTTCGAGGATAAAAAAAAGTAGAGTCATCCGTCGTCGAGTTAAAAGATCCCAAAAAGGAAGCGTTCTGTAAAATGAGGTAATTTTTTTTTCTCTTCGTAGCGAGTTTTTTTTAATCCGGTATTAAAACGAGTGGTTTCAACTCTTTTGAAATTAACGTGTAATTAATAACGAACTGATATTAGAATTAACATTTAGTATATTTAACACGCTCGACGTAGTTCGACATGCGGTAATTTATTCGCGTCGAGTCTCGCCTCTTTGTCGAGAGGCAAAAGGCAACGTATTTTTGACGTTTTTATTCCAGAGTGTCGACGTAATACGTAAAAGGTATGTGATATACACACGTCGTGTGCCAAGCCTTATGAGGGTTTTCATTTATAAAACGTTCGTATAACGCGTCATTGAATTTTAGGACTTTATTTTTTTTCGCGCAACATGAGCCCGAATTATTCGCTCGCTTTACGTTTAAAGATTCCTGCGGTTTTTTCTTCTTCTTCCTGTAATTAAACTAATGGTTGACTTGAAAGCAATGCCTTTGCAAGCGCCGTCGTCTCTATAGTTTTGTGAAAAAGTAACTCGAGGAAAAACGTGACCGGTAATTCAAAATTATACGAGAGTAACGTCCGAAGTTTTTTAATATGTCCAAATGAAAACTTTTCTTTTATTTAATACAATACTATTCTGTATGTGAAAAACGCCGCATCATTTCAAATTTGTTGTATCCGTTTCTTGCGAACAAGAAGGGGGAAAAAAGTTACTCGGAAGATACGAGAAAAGCAACGAACGACGCGACTACAAAGATGTCTAAAAACCTCTCTGCTGACTCAACTTTACGTAATAGGCATCGTCCTCCAATCCCATACAAGGAATCATTCAATGACACCGAACGTTAGTTTGGCCCGAAAGCAATATCTTGCTTTATTCATTCGCATAGACACAGAAAGAAGAAAAAAAAGGTGGTAAATTTATTATGAGAACCATAAGAGAAAAATACTTATTGCATGACAATGATTAATTCGGCGAACATTACTCGCACACCAAGTTTTATCAATGTAAAACGTCTCGTAAATTTCAACAAATTGCTTGTGAACTTGTCAACGTTTTGAATGAAAACAAATTTGCAAACTTGCGTGAAGATTAGTGTTAAAAGCATTTTGCAACAACCAGTCAACACAAAACTTTATATTTCCTTTACATTTCTCTCATTCGTGTAAAACATTTACAAAGAATTATAAACGCTCGATTTAATGATAACGTTTGCTTCTTTGTTGAGGCCTCTTGAGTATGTGATGTCATGTCTATGATTATGGAAAAATTTTTATACCACGAAACACTCGTCACTGTAGAATTTTAGGATGCAGCGTCTGGAATGAAGTATTGGTTTTAACCCTCTTGTGCCCAGGAAGGATCTATCGGACGAAATTTCAAAATTTTCATTGCATCAGGTAGACTGAAGTAAAGTTAGTGAATGAGCTCATTTTCATCAATGAAAATGAAAATTTCACACAGGAAATAGGGTCAAATCCAAAATTAACCTTTTTTATTTTCCTGAGTGAGGTTTTCTAAAAATTGAAAGAAATTGCAATCAACTATTCACCCTTCCAAAAGAGAAAGATTTAGTGAAAAAATTTCAATTTTTTTCTCCAAATTTTTTATGCTTGACTGCTATTTTTTTGAAGTTGAAATTTTGGATATGTAATTCGAATTTTTCAGGGTATCAAATGATCCAAAATTAAAATGTGCATACTTTAATCAAGTGAAAATCAAAATGAAGTAACAAGAGGATTTTTCATTTGAATTTGTAATTCGCGCAGGAAATCGGTTTTTAAAATTTTTCAGACTTTCAACAACAATTTTTGGAAAATGATATGATATTTTATTTGAAAGAATGGGTGCAATTTTCTCAAATTCTACTTCGTGAATTACTTGGTAACTTCAAGTTCAAGTAGGTATCTTTCATTGAACTTTGGAATTTACTTAAAATTCTCTTTACCTTCTGCCCACAAATATAATGGCTGAAATGATTGAATCAAAAATCAAATACGGATTGGTGAATGTATTTTTCATCAAATTACTTATCCAATTATTTAGATTAAAACAATATGAATTATGAAATAAATTGGTATTTGAAAATCTTTTTTCCTGTCAATTTAAATGATAAAATATCAATATCAAGAAATATTCGAATCATATTACACAATGTAAAATTTTAAATATTCAGTTTTGGAAGTTCCTTCTCTATGTGTGGTGACAAATCATTATTCGATTAATTTCCTCTTGGTTTAAACGCTGGATTAGATATAGCGAAATCCGGAACATTTGTATCAATATACGCGTATAAATTAAACTTTACCGCACGTTCCATTAAATCAACAAGAGCAGTTGGAATTCCAATTCTTTGATCATTCATATTATAAACGTAGTAAAAATCGTGTTTATAGCCGACTGATTTCAAGTGAGTCCATCCTTTGAAGTGTACACAATCGCTACAATCTGCGGCACTAACGGATTTCGAATTCAATAATAAAACACATCCAGCTGCAGTGAGTAACAATTTCAACGAAAACTGCATCTTGGTGAGGTACGTGGGAATAATTTTTTACTCGATTTTTTGGTTGACACCTGTATTTGAAAATGGTGAAATTCTGCGAAAGAAAGTTTGGAAGAATTGTATCATCGGGCAGACAGGCATGATATACGAGTAGATATCTGCAACTTATGTATATACACTTACTTCAATTCCGTAATCACAAGGAAAATGAATGCGAGAGATGCAGGTCTTTTTAATTTTGTATGAACTAAAATGGAATAAGCATTTTAATTAATCGTCTGATCAATTTATGTAAATCATTGTTAACCTAATTCCTCAAAAAGCAATTTTACAAAACCTACGAAATGTTTCGTCTGATTTAACAAAATTTATAAAAATGAATTTTCTGACTTTTGGAGTCAAGTTACAAAATTGTTGACGAGTTTTGGTATTGCAAAATAAAATTACAAATTTCAGAGGTATTCATGTTGGAATTGTGAAAAATTTTGTTGCGCTCTGCTCTAAAAATCCTTAAAGTTAATTAAAAATTATTCAGGAGATGCAAAATCGTTCAAATTTCTACTACAATTATTTTTTAAAAATCGGTAATGGCATAACAATAGTCAAAAAACTATAAGAATTGTCGAAAAGCTCATAAAAGTGATACGAAGTCGCAAAAACCATATTGCGAATTATAATTTTTTCAAATTTTTATGCAATCTAAAACAATCTTTACAATATTTTCGAGAATTTTCATCATTTTTTTTTTACTATTTTTATGAAATTTTGTTAAAATTTATAAAAGTTTTTCGCGATATCTTAACCACTTTTGCAGAACTTTCTAATAATTTTTTCGAATATCCCAATTATAATTTTCACAATTTTACTTAATCGTATTTTTACTAATTTTTATGAAAAGTTTAACAGTTTTTACAACATTTTCTACAATATTTACAATTATTCGCCATTTTTTACTGTATTCTTGATGATAATGTTTTTTGGTGAAATTTTGATCTTTTTAAATGTATTTTTCAATGCATTTTTTAAAAAATTTAAAAAATTTTTACGATATTTCAACCGTTTTTTTACAATGTTTTCAGTGATTTTTACAAAAATTTCAACGAGTTTCACGATGTTTGAAGATTTTCACATCATTTTTAATGGGTTTTGGGAAGTTTTTAATGAGTTTTGCATCATTCTAAACACCTTGACAAGAGATGACTCAAGCTGGGCGAACGACCATGCAGCCCACTTGACGCTACTGTTCCAGAGGAATTTTCATTTAAAATAGGTTATATTATTAGACGTTGTATGTACATGGTGTCTCGTAATTGATACCATTCATTCCACTACGTGAGTAGGCAACTCATGCAAATCTACAAGTAGATACGTTCGTCTATCATTTGAATTGAAGAGCCAAGAGACAAAAGCATGCTCATTCAGAATACGTTTTTTCAATCTTGTTCATCATTTTTAATTCGTTGTAAAACTTTAGGTAGAGGGTTGTGGTTGACACCACTGGTAGAGTCATTCGTTCTAGGTTTTTTCCATGCTAAGAGTTTTTTTTAGCTAGGATATGCTTTTGCTATGGGCAATTATTTTGAGAGGGATCGCGCTTTCTATAATGGATTCTAGAGGTTTAGAGGAACCTCCAAAAAAAATTTCAAAATTTTCGGGTCATTTTTCACTGAGTTATGGCTTTTTCAAAACTTTGAGCCGCCATTTTGTAAAAAAGTTTCAGAGGTACAGTCGTCATTTTTTTTCTGAAAAT
>FIZU01000719.1:0-10475 GCA_900064475.1 Pseudococcus longispinus
AGCGTTTCGTTGCTGTAATGAGTCATGGGACCGGGCCCAAGCTCGTCCGTTAAACTGCCTAGGCTCGGCTCGGCTCGGCTCGGCTCGTGAAATAACGAGCCGGGCTCGCATAGGCCCGAACAGGGCTCGTGCTCATCACTGGTAGGTACTTCACAAATGATTATTCAAGTTAATGCATTTAGTTTTGTAACCTGTTTCACTCTTACTTAATTATTTAATTATTGACAAAATTGAAATAGAAGAATACCGGTGTGAATAATTTTAGAAAATTAGGTAAATTAGCTAAGGCCCAAAACTTTTTTATTGGAAAACCTCGTAGATGTAGTATTTAGTGAACATTTGTTCGATTAATCGTTCAATAATCGATTAATTTTTTCAATTTGAAATGATCGATTATAATAGATCAGTTCAAATAGGTAACTAATTATTTCAAGTTGAATAATAAATCAATTGTACATCACTAAAAAAAAAAACAGATACCATTCGTCTAAGATAAGCACTGATTGAGTTCTTCGGTGTAGGAAGTTTGTAGTACTAATCTCATTACTTCACCCTTGAATTAGAATTTTCATTGCGGAAGCACATAGCAGTCAAGAAGTTGTGGTACAATATTTTGGCACAAAGGATTACCCCATTACACACTTTCCATATGCATTTGTGTTAGAACATGTAAGGCATGTTATTGAGGAGTCATCGGAATTGCAAATTTATCTGACCTGGTGGATGGAAATGGTACCAAAAGGAGGAGTGTCAGCTTGGATGGTATACATGTATTTTGTATCATACTGCACCCAAATCCAAATACAACTTCAATCTTTTCATCCTTCGACTTTCCTTATCCTATATTTACATGAATTAGACTCAAGATCATGATGGTCGGAGAGTGGGATCACGAATTGTACCAGAATATTCCGATATTTTAACTATTTTATCGATGATGCTGCCTGGAACTGTAGGAGTGTACTATGGACAGGAGATAGCTATGTTGAATGGTTTCACTACAGATGACCAAATGAAGGATTACTCAGGTCATGGTAGGAGAGATCCTGGCAGACTTGCAATGCAATGGGATGATACAATGAATGCTGGTAAATTTTGTTTTTTTGGATTTATTTATATATATTTTTCCTTTCAAATTGAACTTAGCTATGACGCATTGATGGTTGCCGAAATGCCGATGAATAGCACAAATTTGTTCTGAGATTGACTTCTGTGTTTTAGGATTTTCAACTAGCATTACACCTTACCTACCAACAAATTCTGACTACTTTGAAAGAAACGTTGAAAATCAAAAATCTGAAGCAATTAGCCACTATAACCTATTTAAGGATTTATCTGATTTGAGAAAAACAAACATTTTTAGACAAGGAAAGTATAGGGATTACACACCTTCCAAATATAATTTCCTTTTAAAAAGGTCTGTATTTTATTCATGGTGCGCCTCCTATTTTGCATTTCAACTTGTTTATGATTACAAATTATCAATTGTTGAATGTTATTACATCACAGATCATATGAGGGCGATGTGCTCGCAGTTGTCATAAATCTTCATATTTCATCTTTTCAATTCAACTTGACCGAAGTATTGCCAAATTATTCAAGCCAGATGACAGTGGTGGCTGCTTCTGTAAATTCAGAATATTCAAAGGGGTAAGATTACATTTTCTTTTCTATAAGCTGAATTTGAATCTGGATTCTTAGTGAAGTCTATGCTTAATAAGGAAATGAGATGATTTATCCTGATTATTCATTGCAGGTTTGTTGTGGAACAGGAAATTCAAAATCAATTTTTGATGAGACCATTATCAAGTGTTGTTTTAAAGACAACCGAACCGATAACAGAAGATACATTATAAATTTGACAGGTTGTCCAGATAGATCAGTAGTTCCTATGTCACTTGGATCAGCTTTAGAATTATATTCCTTCCCTTTTAAAATCGCATATTTAATGTTGTTTATGTTGTATTTTCATTTTTTAATAAATTGAACTGAAGTAAAGTAAAAATTTTAATAAAGTTCAAACTTGATTACCTTTCTTCTATCTTTGATTTTGTAAATGGGAGTGTTTGGTAATATGCCATTATGCCTCACCAGATTTTGTCTTTCTGTGAGATCAACGAAATGTCAAAAATGTTTGAAGGAAAAAAGCATCAAAACTCTAAATGCTCAATTTTACAATGTATAGGAACCAAAAACCAGCATTTTCTTGGAAATGGCATTTGGATGGTTTTGCAGAAAGTCAGAAGTTACAGAAAATCTAGTCGGGCCTATTACCAAACACTTTGGTAATATGGCCAAATTTTAGACTTTTAGGAAACTCATTCTGGCACAGCTTCTAACATTATTTCAATGAATATGTTGAAAATTTGTAATGTACGAAGGAACATACATTGAATATAGAACAATTGCCGTTCAATATAAAACGAATTGGCGAAGTTACAGAGACTAGACCTAAGGTTGGGCATATTTGTTGAAATTATCTTGTATATGGTAAACGCGAGTGAATCCGGATGGGAAGAACAGATGATTTTGGCCTCCTGTGAAACTCACTGCTAGAATGTGGGTTACAATGGAAAGCTGAAATTAACCCTTCGGTCCGGAATCACCGCATTTACTGTACCAAATTGGAGTGTGGAAACGTCCTACATTGACCATTTGAAATAATTTGTTCCTATAAAATGTATGCTTGGCAAGAAAATTAGAAATTTTTTCCTGATTATCGATTGCAGGTTAATATTGGAAGTCAAACTCATGAGACCATTAGATATGAAGTGTTGTTTTAAAGATGAATGAACCATTGAACTAAAAACAGAAAATGCATTGTTAGTGCAGTAAAATTAGACTCTGACAAATTTGGGGCATCGATTTTTTTTTCCACGAAGTTGTTGGTAATGATGCTCTCAATGACATAGGTACACAAAATCCCCAAAATTCTGAACGGCGCTTCTCCCCCAAAATCCACATTTTTGCCTCCCAAGATCAATCAGTGAAGTCGTGTTATTTGGTTCAGCTTTAAAAATCTACTGATTAAATTGATCTGTTTCAAACACTTGGTAAGCAAATTGTGACCTAAAGAGAAGTTAAGGTAAATAATTTCTTGTAATTCACTTTCAACGAAATTAAACGCAGTAACTAACCAAACACTCTTCCATGTCCACTCATACATTGCATTGAGATTGAATGTTTCATGTTTTAATTAGAACATCCAATCAATAACATTGTGATAAACAATTTCCAATAATTTCAAAGTAGCTTGAAAATACTTTTCAAACCATAGGTACCTGGTACTTAGCTACCCACTTACAAATATTTTAGTTAGGTACAATAATTCAAAATTTTAGGCACTATGTAGAGAAAATTTCACAATAAATTGGGCATTCTATTCAAGTAGAATATTTCATGGTGAGACATGTATGAATGTATACACCTACATATGTAAAGACATGACTAAAATGTGGACAACATAATTTTAAATCATTTCAAATTTGATATACTATTTTTCAAGCAACTGGTATACGTATTTGAGCGCAATGTTGCGCAATATTATACCTTTAAAATATTCCATAAAAAATTCGTAGTAGTCTAAGTACCTATTTTAATATGGACATGTTCAAATGAAGTATTTCATGATAATATGACCAAAAGTACCTATAAATTGAAAACAGAACTGAAGCGTGGACTATTCGAGCTTAATTTGGGGTAGGTACCTAAAAACTGAAAAGTGCAGGAAACAAAATGAAAATACTTTTCGTGTGTTGTTGGTTGCTTCTTAATTCCGGTAGTTTGGCAAAATTGGATACTGAGTGGTGGAAACATACGATAATTTATGAATTGATTCCATATTCGTTCAAAGACAGCGACGGAGATGGCATTGGTGATCTCAAAGGTAAGATATCAAGACTAATGTTATTTGGAAAGAAATGGCAGTTTCTACTGTCTGAGTGTCTGATTAGTGTGTTGCATCAATAAATTCAAATTTCAGGAATCATATCAAAGCTGGACCATTTCGTTGACTTGGGCATAGAAACGATTCATCTGACACCACACTTTGCAACAACTGGAAGAGATATGGGATATGATATCACGGATTACTGCAAAGTTGAACCAAGACTTGGAACAATGGCAGATTTTGACAAACTTATCAAAGAAATGAATAAAAGAAGTGAGTATCACATACATATTAAAAATTACTAACCTATGTATTCGAATACGAGTAATTATCCAAAATTCTCGAATATTCTACGACTTACTTTCAAATCAGTACTCATGCATAGTGTATAACTTTATTTTCAGACATGAAATTGTTATTAGATTTAGTAATCAATCACAGTAGTCATAAACACGAATGGTTTCAGAAGTCCATCGAAAAAATTAATCCCTATGCCGATTTCTATGTTTGGAAAAATTCCAAGGGTTTTGATAATAAAACCCAAAAAGAAATACCACCTAATAATTGGGTAGGTTGTACTATATGTGAATTTAGTACCTATGAGGTACATATATAGAACATTACTTGAGGGCTGATTCCACCTACTTTTTGGTCTATCCTATTTCGGCCTTAGTTCCATAAGAGTGAGTGTAAACTTTTGATTGCTTCTATCTAAAGATCATACCCCACAAAATTTCAAAAAACTTGAAATGCAACAATTTTTTCAAGTCATTTTGAATTATCTTTTACCTGAGTATCTATCACATCAATTCTAATATGGCAAGTCTCATGACCAAAACAATCAAAGCTCTACATTGCTCATATGGATGCTAAGCGAGGACAAGATAGGCAACAGTATGCGGAATCATTCTTCAGGATTTTCAAAAATTTTGCAAACTATTCCAATGCAAAACTATCATCTCAGGTGAGCCTTTTCACTCCTAGAGAACCTAGGTCAGGTTGGGTGTGGAATGAAAAACGTGAACAATTCTATTTTCACCAATTCCTGAAGGAGCAACCTGATTTTGATTTGAATAATGAAAATCTGAAAAAAGAATTGAAAGTATGTAAGTTATCTTTAGATCGAATTGTTTTTTTCTTATTTTAATGTTGGATCATGTTTAGAAAATGATTGAATTTTGGCTGGATAGAGGTGTGGCTGGATTTAGACTTGATGCTACTCCCTTTTATTTTGAAGATAAAGAATTTAGAGATGATGATATAAATTTACGACAATTGAATCAACCAGAAACTTTGGAATTTATTCACGAATTCAGAGTGCATTTGGATGGATACAATAAGGAACATGGTGGCTTTGAAAGGTATAAATGATTACCCAAATTCATTTACTTCAGTAGATACTTATTTTAACGCTAGTTGTAGATATATCAAGCACCAACCCTGAGCTGAACTGTTTTCTTAATTTTAATACTTTATTCAAATATTCTCAAAATCTTCCTTGATGTTCCTGCTTTGTTTAATGTATGGAGCTTCTCATTCAAAGTAACAATCTCAGTTCTTCACTCTTTGTACCGGTTATTTTCTCAAAAAAAAGAAAAATTAATTTAATTAAAAATTTGAAAGAATTTACTCGATGCTTGATCCGGCACTGATATAGTTTATATATAAGAAGGTGCTGTACCTACAACCTAGATACTGAATTACTGATTTAAATATTTTTTTCACAATCTCATTAGAATTTTTATTGCGGAGGCCCACGCCTTGGATGATATTGTAGTTGAATATTATGGTACAACAGATTACCCTATTACACATTTTCCCTATGCATTTGCATTAGAATATATATCTTATCCTATGAAGTCGCGCAATTTGCATTATGAAATAATTTGGTGGATGGAACTGGTACCAAAAGGAGGAGTGACAGTTTGGATGGTATGTGCATTCTATGAATGTCTAAATTTGAATAGTCTATCCCTTAATTTTCATTGTTTTTTTATCTCATTATCTCATGTAATGCAGACTCAAGATCATGACTGTTCAAGGGTGGGATCACGAATTGTGCCAGAATATGCCGATATATTCACAATTGTATCAATGATGTTGCCTGGAACAGTAGGAGTATACTATGGACAAGAAATAGCAATGATGGAAGGTTTCATTACAGAGGATCAAATCAAGGATTTCTCAGGTGGTGGTACGAGGGATCCTAGCAGACTTGCAATGCAATGGGATGATACAATGAATGCTGGTAAATTATGAAAAAAAAAAATGCTATGTGTCTTTTGAGCCTATTATACTTACCTAAGTGTACAGTATGTGCAATTAATTTTGGCACCCTCCGAGCGCTCGCGGAGCTGCGAGCACTCTGTAGGATGTCAAAATTACTTGTACATACTGTACGAGTATATCTGACTTTTTACCACACTTTTATCGACTTGGGGGCATACTTTACTTTTGCTTACAAGTGAGAACGTGTAGTAGATTGGCCAATGAATAGCACACATTCTTCTAAGACCGTGCTTCTGCATTTTAGGGTTCTCAACCAACGTTACACCTTATCTACCACCCAATTCCGATTACTTTGAAAGAAATGTTGAAAATCAAAAATCTCAAAAAATCAGTCATTACAACCTATTCAAGGATTTATCAAACTTGAGAAAAACCAATATTTTGAGGCAGGGGAAGTATGAAATTTACTCACCTTCGACATATGAATTCATCTTGAAAAGGTCTGTATTTTTTTCAATTTAGGTAGACAATAGCTCAGGTCACCAATACTTTTTGTATTAAATCTCATAAAATATCGATAGTTTACACATCTTATAAAATTGCAGGTCATATGAGGGAGATGTGCTTGCAGTGGTAATCAATTTAGATACCTCATATTCTCGATTTAATTTAACCAAAATATTGCCAAATCATTCAAACCAGATTACAGTGATTGCATCATCGGTAAATTCAGGTTATTCAAAGGGGTAAGATTTTCATTTTTTGTAGGTACCAAATTTGAGATCGGATTATGTCCTATGTTGATAATTTGAAATAATATGTTTCTAAAATCGATACTTGGTAAGAAAGTAATGAAATTATTTGCTGTTATCGATTGCAGGTTTAGAGTGGAAGGCGAAAATCAAGAACAGTTATTACTGAAACCATTATCAAGTGTTGTTATAAAGACGAATGAGCTGAATACAGAAAATGGCGATGCTGTGTAATGTTGAAAGATGATCACATGATCAATCAATAAAATCTTGTGATTGGGTTCAGCCATAGATATTTGATGATTAAGTTCGATTCATCGACTGTTTCAAGTTGTTTGTTAACGTTCAAATAAGTAGGAAAATTACAATTAGTAAATAATTTCCTATTAATTCACTTCTAATAAAATTAAACGCAATATCTATGTAGGTATTGTTCTATGAATGTTTATCGATATATATTGCATGGAGTGCTTCATGTTTCAATCAGGACATCCAATCAAAAAATTATGATAAATAATTTCCAGTTATTTCTAAGTTGAAATATTTTTCCGACAATAGGTACCCAGTACCCGCATAGTCGAGTACCTGTAATGATTCATCAAATTATAAGTACCAAGACTATGCAGAAAACATTTCGCAAGAAATGCCAAGTACCTATTCTATATGTATGTATGTGTGGACAGATTCAAGAGAACTATATCATGACAATATGAATGCATAATTATCTACCTACTTACTTATAAGTAAGTATAGGTATGTATTAAAGATAGAATTAAAACACGGACTATTCCAATTACATTTGTACTTTAAACAGGTAAAGACATTAGGGAAAAAAATGAAAAATTTATTTGTGTGGTTTTGGTTACTTTTTTATTCCGGTAGTTTAGCAAAATTAGACACTGGGTGGTGGAAACATACCATAATTTACGAATTGATTCCATATTCGTTCAAGGACAGCGACGGAGATGGCATTGGTGATCTCAAAGGTAAGATACCTACCAAGACTATTGTACTGTCAAGTAGGGTGACTGAATTTGCAGGGCGACTTCGATAGTCACATTTTTCATGTTTTATTTTGCTATAGGGATACTATTTTTATGGATTATATGTGCTTGTGGACATATCCGGCCATCTCCACTACTTTTTTTGGTTGAGTGCATTTCAACAGTTTTTCATCATTCAGTTTTAAATTTACAAAAATCTTGGTGAAAATATATTTTAAAAAAACATACTCTCTGACACTAGAGCTTTAATGATGAGGACAGTGAATACGATGCTCAGGCACCCGCACCTCATAATAGAGTGATTCGGTATTAAAATTATTATTTATTTTTTACTGTAGCACACCTAGTTTGGCCAAGAGAATAATTTTATTAAGGTGGGGTGACAATTACAGACCGATTTATTTTCTTATTTATTTTATTTTGTCGCTGTTGTACCTTTTCATTTCAAAATTGGACTAGTTGAATCATTTCATTTCATGAAAAGAATGTTTTCCACTTTTTTTTCACGTTTTATTCGCATATTTTTCAATCATTTTCATTTTTAATTCGTAAAATTCAAATTATCAATGTGACCCCAAACGTACTATAACATTGATAGCTCTTGAAAATGTAAATATCTCGGCTGTTAATTGACGTAAAAATCTGGGGGAATGTTTAGAACCCCCGAAGTGACCCTTTTCAACTGCCGAAGTCGCATCATTGTACCTTTTACTGCGGCTTGCAGAAAGACAAAAAACATGAAAAAATTATTAAATTCATCCCACTTGACGGTGTATGCTTGGAAAACAGTAGATTATTTCCTGCCTGAAAAGTTTGTTAATGTTGCATTAATAGCGTCAAATTACAGGTATCACATCAAAGCTTGATCATTTCGTTGACTTGGGCATAGAGACGATTCATCTGACGCCACATTTTGCAACAACAGGAAGAGACATAGGTTATGATATCACGGATTACTGTAAGGTTGAACCAAGACTCGGAACAATGGCGGATTTTGACGAACTTATCAGAGAAATGAACAAAAGAAGTAAGTGTCACGATGCATGTAGGTACTCACCTACTTATAAAGTTATGTAAAAGTATCCGAAGAATTTGCCGAAATTCTTAAATGTTCTACCCCCCCCCCCCAAATATTCATAAATAATTCTCATATGGTTTGTTGCTATTTTCAGACATGAAATTGTTATTAGATTTAGTGATCAATCATAGTAGTCATAAACACGAGTGGTTTCAGAAATCCATTGATAGAATTGATCCCTATACTGATTTCTATGTTTGGAAAAATTCTAAAGGTTTTGATAACGACACACAAAAAGAAATACCGCCTAACAAATGGGTAGGTTGTGGTATACCGAATTGAGTAGATACGTGCGCATACATTCTTACATATTTCAATAATTTTGTAAACTAGCCCAATACAAAAATTATTAATAATCTCAGGTGAGCCTTTTCACTGCTGATGAACCTGGGTCTGGTTGGATGTGGAATGAAAAGCGTCAACAATTCTATTTTCACCAATTCTTGATGGAACAACCTGATTTTGATTTGTATAATAAAAATTTAAAAGAAGAATTAAAAGTGAGTAATTAGTATCCTTAGTGGCCCAGTTCTCATTGTTTTTTTTTTCGTACACTAATGTTGCGTGCATACAATTTTAGGAAAAGATCAAATTTTGGATGGATAAAGGTGTGGCTGGATTTAGACTTGATGCTACTCCCTTTTTCTTCGAAGATAAAGAATTTAGGGATGATAATATATATGTACGACAATTCAATCAACCAGAAACCTATGAATTTATTCATGAGTTCCGTTTATATTTGGATGAATATAATCAAAAACATGGCGGTTTTGAAAGGTACCTATTGATGATTATAGTGTAGCACTGGTCCTAAATCAAGCAGCAAGTCTCGGCTGAAATTTTCTCATTTAGTACTTTGCTCAAACTGAACAAACTCCTCTCTAATATGTTTTATTTAATTTTAAAATTGAAGGGAATGTGAATGCATTTCGAAAAAAATTAACTGAAAAAATTTAGTATGAAAACAGGATAAATTTTGTTGTGATAATGTTTTGCCTAATATCAATACAGAACAGACTGAATAACATTTAGAGTAGAAAACCTTATTAAAATTTGAATTTTTGAATGTAAATAGTAGATAGGTATCTACTTCAAATGTTATTCAGTCTGTTTAGTTTAGATATTAGGCTAAAAAGTATAGGTAATGAAAAAATTTGTTTAGTTTTCACTTTTCGGTATACTATAGCTACCATACTTACCTTCTTTTAAATTTTCTTCAGCATTTTTTTGTATTTATTCACATTTATGGCCCCTTCAGTTGCAGAAATGCACCCCTAGACATGATGATACTTTGTATAACGAGGTACTCAAGAAGGCTGTCGAGTAATTTGTACAGAGCAAAATATTCAAAAACCCTACATTCATTCACAAATGAAAATATATATATATTGTCCTATTTCCGAACATGTGGGCCACTTTCATAATATATTTGACCAATTTCGTAAATTTTTCAAATTTCAAAAACCACATTTAATTCCTATTCTAATTCATTAATCAAAATTTTAGTAACAGATTTGATCTAA
>FIZU01000733.1:0-25890 GCA_900064475.1 Pseudococcus longispinus
TTTGGGGGGGGGGGGGGGGGGGAGCTAAGTTATTCGTGATTATGCATGGACCTATTTTTGATCGGTTTTCGCTGGTTTTTACTTACGAATACATTTAGGGACGAACTAAAGTTAGCTTTATGGGATGATGGAGGAGGGGAGGAGGAGAGGGTCGAAGCATTTTCAAATTTTCCAACTTCACATGCAGTTTTTCCCGCTCAAAATCAGAAATGGGAAAAATCATTCATAAAACAATTATCAAAATCATGATTCGAATCATTCAGGTCAATGACTTCAATATGATGAATTATGATTCATGATTCAAAATCATTTTTGGAGGGATGATTTTCAATTTTTATTATTTAAAAAAAAATCATGCCAAAATGAGAAGAAAACTGGGGGTTGTCTGAAGCTACGAACTTCATATTTATGGACACTAGTCAAACAAAATATCAAATTTCGAGATTTTTTTGTAATTATACGCAATGAGTTTTATAAATCATGGTTTTTTATTGTGGGAAAAATCATGTTTTTATATCATAATTTTAAATCGTTTTTTATAAAATGATTTTCATGATTTTAAATAATTTTGAAAATGATTTCATAATTTTGATTCAAAATCATTTTGGCAATAATTTAGGGTGATTATACCCCCGAATTACCCCCACCCCCCACCCCCTCCTCTCAACCGGCCTTGGAAGAACAAAAATCGTTTATTCTAAATTTTCCCAAGTTCAAAAGTAAATTGACCACTTCTCAAAATTTTTCAAAATTAAAAAGTCAAAATTTCTGAAATTTTCCAAAAAATTGTTTGAAATCTGAAAATTTTTTCAAATTCAGCTATTCCCCAATTTCTAAAAAAAAAAAGGTCATTGCTCTTACAAAATAATTTTTTCGACTCAAAATATAATTTTGTCAATTTCAAACGAGTAATCTACCTCCTCGCCTCATTTGCTGTTTAATGAGGTCACGAATTAAACATTTTTATGGATTTTTGTTTCATTTTATGACTAAAAAAAATCTTCCAATTTTTTCAATTGTAATTGCTTCCTCGATTCGAATAAAAAATTAAAATTAAAATTGTAAAAACTACTTCGAAAAAAATTTTCAACCCAAAATTAATCAACAAGTCATTAATTTGAACAATAATGTATCAGGGGTCAAAGGTTAGGGACCACTATGACCTTATATACCTATTACGAGTAAAACCTAAAATTAATTCTTTTCCCAATAAGGATTTCTAACCAAACTATAAAAATTTAGACTAATTAATACCTCTAATACATTCGTATCGAATCAAGGAAATCAATTACGAGTAAAATACCCCTCTTACATAATCATTCTTCGCTAAGCTACCTAATAAAACTACGTCAGGAAAAATCACTACGTCAGCACTGCAAATACGCCGACGTACGCGAATACGTAAATACGAGATTCGACGATACAACTTTGTAAATCGTTTTTTTCCTCGAAAAAAGTCGTACGATAATTAATAAGATATTGATTATCGGGGGGAGCTGTAAAAATACGACATTGTGCTTGGCTAGGAAGACGAAAAAGGTACCCTAGGATGTGATAGACTAGTTGTCAGGCCACATAATAACCTGTACAATTAAAATATTGTAAACGTCTGCGTATTATTTACATAGTCTGCGTGCTATTCGCATTGCGCGAACATTATCGGTTCGCTTTGACGTCAAAAGTATGACAAATATTTTGCATACGTAATGCTGCGTCCGTATGTATCTTTTGAGTGCAGTAATGTGTGTTCTACAATACTGGTAAACCCAACCATCTAATACATATGCATGATACGGAGCATATAAGCCTAGTCTCTCAAGGAAGGAATACGCGCCAGGTATCTCCGCGTCGATGAGTCATCCAGCCATGCTACCTTTACCTTTTCATCCCATTGGTCGTACGGTATTTCGCCATCCCGCCTTCCCCCCTCAGTACCTTGGGATAACGAAAGGCCGAGAAGGGTGTTGGTAGAAATGGAAACTGGTCTTGGAGACGAGGAGAGTAGGTATTGTGTAATGTACGCGTAGATTTGTACCTGCCGACTGTCTATGAGATTGATCAGGTGTAGTGGACTCTTCTTCATTATTCGACAGTACGAGTGTCACACTTTGAGAGAAGACAGGATGAAATGGCGTGACATTTTAACGAATTTGAAAAGTGTCGTAGACTATATCGATTGGGAATGAGGTAGGGGAGGGTATTGAACAAATTTTTTGCTCAAAGCTTACCTATGCTTGATACCTAACCGACATACCTATTACCTACGTAGGTACTAGGTATCCCAATAGTTTATTTTTTCGATGGATGAGTCATGAAAAATAAGTATTTTAAGCGTATCAGGACTGAATTTTTTTCCATTCTAGCGATCAAGGATCAGAATATGAGCCTACTTAATACTCGTAATATTTTATGCCACGATGTCTCGAATGACAACCTTATAAGAAGAATGATATTTTTTCAAAAAGTTTATTCGTACGAATCTTATTTGAAATAACTTCATTTCTATTTTTTTTTTTTGGAGTCGAGATCAGTGGCATAACCAGAGCTCGATCAACCCAACCCCCTCCCTCCTCGTGAGTCATGAGATCCAAAATATTGGTTCAAATGTTTAAAAATTAGCTGTTTTTGGCTTTTCTGACACGATTTTTTGAAAATTTTTCGATTTTAAGGACTCGTACGTCTTAATTTGCATAAAATATTTCTACGTTTTGTGAGAATTCTCACAAAAATCTCGATATTTTTCGATTTTTTATGCTGAAAATTCGTTTTTTTTAAATTTTCCGAAGTCGTTGTTGCAGATAGTTAGATATTTCACCCCCCCCCCACCCGGTGACACAATATCTCAAATGACAAGCTTATTAGGAGAAATTCATACAAATCTTGTTTGAAATTTAAACTTCATTTTTATTTTTTGGGGGTCAAGATCACCGGAATAGACAGATGACGATCACCCTACACCTCCCCCCTCCTCCACTCAGAAGATCGAAAATATTACATCAAATGTATAAAAATTAGCTATTTTTTGCTCTCCTGACACGATTTTTCGAAAAATCTCGATTTTGAGAACTCGTACGTCTCAATTTGCCTAAGATATTCCTGCGTTTTGAAAAATTCTTACAAAAATCTCGCAATTTTTCAATTTTTTATTCTGAAAATTCGTTTTTTTCCATTTTTTACATCGTTATTGTATATAGTAGATATTTCACCCCTCCCCCCTCCCCCTCCCCCCATCCACCCGTTCTAATAAGAAATCCAGAGACTTTTTATTCGATTCAGTCAAATTACATTATAAACTGCTAAAGGAGTAGTTTTCATCACCAGAGGCGTATTCAAGGGAGGTCCCGGTGGTCTTGACCCCCCCCCCCCCCCCTCTCTCGACGACTGAAATGTTAGAATGAAAAGTCAGCTTTTGAATGTCTTTTTTTGCAAAATTTACTTCCGCCTAATTTGAAGAAATTTTGTTCTGTTTTACAAGAATTCTCATTTTTTTCGGGATGACCCCCCCCCTCTCTTCTCCTCCCCTTCTTGAATGACTGTCGATTATCACTTTTTTTTTAAACAAGCCCATCATTTTCATGATCAGATTTTTACGAAGAATTATATGTAGTTTTTTGAATGTTCGTTGTTTGGGGAGGGGGGGGGGTACATTTTAGTAGATACCTGACCAGACTTAGAATTTCATCTGTACCTACCACAAATTGCGTACTAAAGCACCCTACGTTGAATTTTACACTTGATTTTTTTCAAATTATGGATAATGATGGAAAAAACGAGTATTTCAAAATATTTGATTTCGATTTTTAATGAATGGGAATGTGTTGATAGCACACTTATTTGAATTCATTTTTGAAGCCTTTTTTTTTCAAATTTATGACTTTTCAAATTCGATATCGAGATTTCTCAAAATCGATATATCGATATATCGATAAGTGTGAAATATCGATATTATTATTTTATTGGACATTTCATCTAGAGACTATTCTAAATTAGCATTATTGAGGGGAGAGGGGATAAAAATTGAAAAATTTCAACTCAAATGAAATTTTTTCTCACTCAAAATGCAAAATTTTCCAACTTTTGAAATTAATTTTTCCTACTTAAAATGGAGATTTGTCACTAGTGAAAAAAGGTAAGCTACTCACCACCCCCCCCCCCCAACTCAGAGTCGTCGAGAGCCAAAGTGGGCCCAGGGCAAATGTTAGTCCCCCCCCTCCTCCTCCTCCTCCTCCCCGTAAAAATCTAGAAAAGTGATAAAAATTTCTGCATTATTTCTGAAAAAAGTTTTCGATTGATTTTAACAGTTTTTTTTTTAAATATGAAAATTAAACGTTTTCAATCAATTTTGAAAGCAGTATTCTACGATTAGTGATGATTCATAATCCATCTGGGGTCTTTTATTTCTCAGATCCTCCTAAAATTCCGTGCCCGGGTCAAAATGCCTCTTTGCTTCCCTCTCTAAGGACCTATCCCCATCTAAAAAAATATCAAAGAATTCGAAACCCAGATACTTATACTTTTCGAAGCAAAGCCAAATCCCATCAGTCGACATTTCAACCAAACCGAGGAATTTATCGTAAACTATGTTATTTTCAGCTCATATTGAGGTCATTCGTACCGGGTAGAAAAAAAATTCCAACTATTTCAAAGCCAAGGATACCAATACTTTAGCTCGTGTCTCACACAACGTAATTCTTTTATCGCTCATCAAGGTACGTAAATATTTCGCTAAATTATAGAAGACACACATAAATATTCTAAACGGTAACACAATAGAGCGTAGTAGTAAAAGAAAAACGATATCGAACCAATGCGTCTTCTACGACTACCAAGAGTATAGGTATTTATACATCGCGCATGTGGAATTTCTTGCCCAAGGTTGTAGACTAATAAACTTCACCGGCGTTTAAATAAACTCGTCCACAATATAAAATATAATCCGACACTCGAGTAAGAACGAGAGAAAAAAAAACACCAAAAGACAAGAACGACGATACATTCTCAGCATACCACGAATATACAGATCGACATTCGCAATTGCGATAGGTGCCTTTACGTATCATTGATGATAGGATTAGAGAAACTGGGGTAGTTATACGAACCTCGTACATGGAAAAGCACGTGTCAACGAATGGCTTAATTTCGTAGTGAACTTTTTGAGAAACTGCATTAATCGGCGGCGAAATTTTCCAAGTCAACGGAATAACGTATACCTTAAAATTACGCAGCTCGAGAACATGATTACGCGAACGATTCAATGTCGACGTTGCGAAGTTTCGATTACATGTAACACGTCCGTATTATCGTCGATTAAATCCCCACCCTCGATCAGGCCCGCGAAATTTTCCCATCGTCTGTAGGTGCACTCGTCATTAATAATTTATGAAACATTTTTGAGACGAAAAATATCAACATTAGCGATTGACGTAGCACGGTATGGCACGTGCGTGGCGCTATAATACATTAAAAATAGGCCGAAATCGCGACTACCCCGCGAATTTTCCAAATTAACGTACACACCTACCGTTGAAAATCATGACCACGGTCGTGGTTCCACATCTGAACGTAGTTCTATACTCTGAATGGAATTTTGATCTTTTAAAACAACACAGGTCGATAGATCCGAGTGGAAATCAAAGTAAGGATGATTCACGTCACACATTCGATTACGAAAAACCAATTTTTTTCAATGTATGATTCATACGATTAAAAGTTTACAAAATCGATTACTATTTTGTGGGTGTGAGACTTTCTGCTCGATCATTGGCGCTTCAATTTTTCATTTATAAAATTACGTCACGGGTAGAAGGGATCAAAAAAATACCACGACGCAAGCACATTTTATCAAAAACGCCGGTTCGAGTTCTGAATCATGCCGATGCAGTGGAATTTACGACCGGTGTAGTACAGAAGCCGGCTACAATACAATTTTTATTATTTAATGGTATTTTGTGCTTTGCAGCGAAGTGAGACTGCGTGACGTGCGAAGGAATTTTTTCGTTAGGGGAAATATTCGCGAAAATGTGCCAACTGCTTCCTTTTAACGAAAAGTGACGATGATGAATTATTGGAGGGTGAGAATGTACATATAGGAAAGTAAATATTGATGCTTTGTAAACGTGAAATCAAATAATGTCAAATTTTGATAAAGGGGAAATTATAATTTTTATTGGATGTAATTTCTGTCGACTTGAAAAAAAAGTATCGCATCAAATTTCAATGCTTTTTCAACCTAATTTTCTCGATGTTACAGTTTCCATGAAGCGATGTTGATAAATTTTTAAAAATTATACTTTAATTCCTACTCCAGTTATCTCAAGTCGTCGTCGATAAAAGGATTAAAGAAACGTGAATTTAAAGTGTACCAGATGAAATGAGACAAGCCAGCGCCATGAGAAGGAACTACATAATCGAGAGTTGAATCATTCAAGTTTTGACATTTTGCCTATTTCAAATTTGAAGGGGCAGTTGGTTCCAAAATTTGTCAACAAGAAATTTCCAAAATATCATGAAATGATTTTTGACGAAATTTGATATCCGCCAAATGTTGAGTGATTCAACACCTCTCCTCCCCCTCCCATCGGTAATCGACAAATTGACTAGAAAGCAGACAACTCAACTAGGCATTAAACTGAAAAATGGGCAGTCGGTTTCTGACCCTTGTCTGTAGTGAAATTTCAGCTTTGAATGCCATTTTTTGTAAAAATTTTTACATTCAAGAACATATACTACTTAAAAAAAGGAGATAGATCCACTCTTCAAGCGGGCACATTGGTACATGGATATGTCTTTTTAAAATTCAAAAGTTTAACAAAAAATCCCTGTCATTTTTAAAAATCTGAAAACTTTTCAAAGTCCAAAAAAGTCTAACAAAATGTCTAAGTCAGCACTATCTCAGAAAGTTCCCAAATCTAAAAAGTCAATGAAAATGTGAAAAGTTTTTCAAGTTCAGGAAAGTCTGACAAAATGTGTAATGTGAACTTCCTTGAAATTTTTTAAGTCAATAAAGTTGAAATTTTCCAAATCCAAGAAGTCTGTCTGACAAAATATTGAAAAGTTATCCTCATTCCTAAAATTTTCTTAATTCAAAAAGTCTAAATTATTGGGCTGACAAAATGTCTGAAAACTAGCATTAAGAAGTCAATGGAAATCTGAAAATTTTTCAAATTCCAAAAAGGTCTGACAAGATGTCTAAAAGTCAACATTATTTCTGAAATTTTTCAAGTTCAAAAGTCAATGGAAATCTGAAAATTTTTTGTCCAAAACTCATCGTAAATGGTCAAAATTTTAGGATTGACCCCAGCCATAAGACATATCCATGTCAAAAAAAAAAAAACTTGAGATCCGGAGCCCTCTGAACCTTTTTATGTACCTACAGTCTAACAAAATGTTATAATGCCTGATAAAAGGTCTAAAAACCAAATTTTGAAATTATCCAAATTTTTACAAGTCTCAAAGTCAGATTCTCTTGAATTTTTCGAGTCTAAGAAATCTAAGTTCTGATAAAATGTCTAAAAGGCAGGTAAACCTCTATCCAATAAACTGCCTAAAAGTCAGAGTGATCTCTCTAAAATTTTTCAAGTCCAAATATTGGTTTGAAACTTTGGAAATCTCAACAAGTCCTAAATTTTTCCAAGTTTGAAAAATCAGCTGATCACCTAACAAACTTTTTTCTAAGTCTAGAAATTCAAAATCTCTGAAATTTTTCCTTGGTTCAAAAAGTTAGGCAAATCCAGTCTAACATACTTAATGTCTGATTTTTAAAAACTTGAACATTTTTTTAAAAATTTAAATGAAGGCTGGCTGACAAAATGTCTAAAAGTCAGCGTGATTTCTGAATTTTTTCCAAGTCCAAAAAGTATAATGCCTGACAAAATTTCTAAAAATCAGCTTGATCTCTAAAACTTTTCCAAGTCCAAAAAGTCTGCCTGACAAAATGTCGAAAAGTTGACGTGATTTTAAAAATTTCCCAAGTCCAAAAAGTCTAGTTTCTGACAAAATATCTATAAGTCAGCATAATTTTCGAAAGCGTGTCTGACAAAATGTTTAAAAATCAGCGTGATTTTGTGAATTTTTTTTTTTAATTAAAAAAATTCTAGTGTCTTATAGAACATCTACCGCAGTCACTAGTCAGTATGATTTATGATTTTTTCCAAGTCCAAAAAAGTCTGACAAAATGTTTAAAAACCATCGTCGAAGAATTTCATCAGGGAATTTTGTGACGTTTTTCAAATCCTATGCTAAATTGACGAATATTTTCAAAATTTTAATCTAAAACCACTTTTTTATGGCCCTTTTGTTTTAGCTTTTGGCTAGCTTCCGGTCTCTGTGGAAAATCCTTCCAGTTCGTCCTTGTATTCAAGTTTAGTTCAGTCAGCAAATTTTTGATCGGGTAAATTTTGGTCTAACTTGCAAATAATCATACATTCACTCCTTTCTCTCCCTCCCCCCTCCCTCCCTCCCTGAAAATCGTCAGATTTTGGCACAAACTGTACCTATGTTTTTTCAGTACGTTTTGCTGATTGTGCATATGCAAGCGTATAAGGGAAGAGGGGAAGTCAAAGTTCAAGTTTCAGGCATACCTTTTAAGACAAGGATTTATCCTTAAAAATGAGACTTTTCGATGTTTGTAATTTTTTTTAAATTTTTAAGTAGGTATGTATTCAAAGATTTTAATGAATTAAACAAAAAAATTGAAAAAGATGGTAAAAAATATTTATGCTTAAAAATTGTGATTTTGTGATGATTTTTTTTCAATTTTGTCATAGAAAAGTTGTTTTACTTTTTAATATTTTTTTTGAACCATGCCACATCAATTGGTGCACTTTTTCTCGGTAAACCCTAAATAAATCCTTTCGTAGGCACTTATTCAAAAATTGAAAAAAAATACGAACTAAAGGACAGAGACTGATCTTCAATTGCCCTTGACAGGATTTAGAAATTAGATACTTGATACCAAAAATATAAAACGTCGAGACCCGAGAGGTCAATTTTTGAAAGTGACCATCTTTTTGTTCGCGGATTTCTTAAGATTGCTATTACCTAGTCTTTAATTTTTCATTCTTCCCTGAAACTTTTGCTTCAGACGTTATCAAAATTGATTCCGGCAATTAAGAAAAAAACTATCAAACCATTATGCAATTACTTCATTAGCATAAGACAAATAGGTAATTCCGGTTAAAAAATGTTAACAAGGGTTAACATGACAATTCAAAGCTTTAATTTGAAATATGCTTATAGGTACCTAGACCTACACACTGAAACAACTAAAAATAGAAATATCGAAGTATATAGGCACTGAAAAAAGAGAATGAACGGGACAAAGACCTTGAAAAACACATTTCACAGTAAAATCATCTTTCCAGCAAAATTATTTCCTTATTCTAAATACTGGTAAATCGCAATCACAAATCAATCAAGTTCGAACAACCCGACCTTTAAACGACCAATTTTACATCCGAAAAATATCGAATACCCACATGAAATCGAATCAATGATAGAAAATCCTTGAAAAACGAGCCGGTGAATTATCGAAGGCTGTTCGGCACACGTGGAAATTGCAAAGCGAGCTCGATTCACAAAAAATTCTGCCGAATTTCTCAATGAGAACGAAAAATGGAAATGGGAGCTAAAATAATTATTTCGTGCACCTGCAGTAACTCGTGCTCGTGTCAGAATGAATGGCAAGCCACACATCGTCTGCTGTTCAGTTAGAATGAAAATGAAAACTGAGCCACTTTACGAGAAATTTTTTCACCTTGGAATGTACGAGTACGAGCACATTGGGACATGGCCAATTTGATGACAAATGCTTTACAGTTTCACACATTTGTTATAATTACATTACATATCTACTTACAGTAAGTAAATGCTATCAACTAAAGTCTCACGATGAATTATGTAAGACGACTTAAGATCAATTAAGTGCAGAAAGAAATTAGAAGTCAAGAACCCGCCAACCCAAAAATTCAAAATGGATTCAAGCTTTCTAGACTGCTGATTATGCTGATTGTGCATGGATGAAGGAAAAAAACAAAAATGTGATTTTTTTGTCTTCTGCAATTAATTATCTACATTATTGTATTGCCTGTATCATAGTTTCAACTTGGTTGACTTTTCATATCTATTCTGAAGAAATTAAAGTCTCGCTTGAACCATTTCAAGTGCCAAAAATAGCCAAAAATTAATGGAAGGTAAAGTATATTACGTCGAGGATAGGTACCAAGGAGAGAAATCGATTAAAAACGTAAGTTAGGGTATCTCACGTTTGCTTTGCTGATTACTTCGATATACTGTTCGTTACTTTCATTTTGACCTTGAATAAGAACTACGGTGATATGAATGCGGTTAATATTCCTTCTTTGTTTTGTCTATGCCAAATAGAAGTCTAATACTTATTCATTTCAGGAGAAACCATCACCAATCTCCAATGAATTATTCTAATAACTTCAAGTTGATCAGAATCTCAGCACTATTGCAACTACCCTTCCCCAAATTTACTTACAAACAACATCACAATTACTATAGAAATGTATTATTACCTAAATTCATCATCAATATCATCGTGATCTTCCGCATATTTGCAATAGAACGGCTCGTCGAATGAAAAAGTACACCTTTTCGATTCCGAATCACTTCCAGGTGTCAACATCGTTGCTGTCAAATTCGTCAAAATGTTACTAGCGCGGAAACTCTATGGTAATCTCGCGATACTTAATCAACAAAACACATCGATAAACACATATTCGCACTATTCGTAAAGAAAAATCGCAAATTTTACCGGCTCTATACACGATTCACAGTCACACGAACCACATAAAAAACACCTTACACTGCGACAAAGACAAAACACATCGGCGACATCCGCGTGGAGTCGCGCATCACGGTCTAGTCTTTTCTCTTTCCGATTCGGAACTTGCCACCCTCTGTCGAACGATAGCGATCGCGTACACATGCACGATACGGCAACTGCCATTGGTCGAACGATATGACGTCACGGAATACATACGCGGGGACCAGGGAACTTGCTCGGCACCGGTGCGAGAAATTGGTAAAGGGGATTAAACTCGGAAAAAAGTGTTCCTAAAATGTTGAACCAGCGGATCGATAAAAATAGAAATGGGAAATTTTGCGGGCGAAATTTCATGAATGAGTTGAGACCTCTGTACCATAGGGTTGTCCGATCGATCTGCTAGGATTGGATATTCTGCCATGATGGCAACTCGAATTTCGCGCCATTTTAGTGTCTACTGCCTTGTCCTGTACTGTCCCGTCCTGCTGTACAAGAAAATCGATGGATTCCCGGAAATTGTGGTATTTTCAATATGGTGAACAACGCTGTAACCTTGGGCTCGGTGTCGGTGGCGGCATTCGCATGGAAAATTCTTGGAAAAATTGCGTTTTATATGAGTTTTCCCTTTCGTTGCGAGATGGTTAAATTGTAATCATGTGGGAAGCGATGGAAGTGAAAATTGTGACGAAAATTCAAATAAAGGTCAACGCTGAACTAAACTGTGTAGCAATGGGGGTTATAGTTTTTCTGAGAGCAAGAGAAAGCGAACAGTGATGCTAAAAGGCTGTAGTTAGTTTTACAATACGATTCTAGGAAGAATAAGGACAAAACACGAAGAAAAGGAAACAATGGTGATTTTTAAATCAGCATTGTTGTTTCTTTTATCTGTTTTACTTTGGTATACCTTTGTTGGAAACTGAAACTACAAGGAGGATAACCTGTGGTATACCTAAGCAAAACATATACGATATTTTGATGGGTACCTACCTATTTAGGTATTATTTTGACTCAGTTGATTTCTCATTCATTTGTCTGGAAGTCTGGAACTTTTCTGGTATCATCATAATAATAAAAACTACAACACAAAAATGTTAGACCGCCCCTATTAAAGCTATAAAGCTGTTTTTTTTTCAAAAAAAAGATCTCGACGAGTACATGAAACTAAAATTATAGCGAAGGGCCAATTTTGATTTTTGGGCCCCAAATTTAGGGGGGAGGTGCAAAAAATTGAGATATAAAGATGGGCAGTGAAAAGTAAAGTAAAGGTAAACTAAGTGTAGAAAGTAAAGTGTGTCGGTAAAGTAAAGTGCGACAACTTTTCATTCTGTATCATTGAGTGGCATTGATTGACATCTATTTTTTGTGCTGGTAACATTGGTACACTTCATTTGTAATTTTGGCGGACCGTTTGTTAATAATATACATTTTTTACCATTTTCAATGATAATTTTACGCACTTTTTTTGAAAATTTAAAAAATATGAGTTTTGAGCACGTTTTTATTGATATTTATTGCCAAAATACTCTCAGAAAGTTGAAAAATACGTCTTCGAAATACCCTTAAGGAGGCCTTTCAAACAATATGTCACATTATCACAAAAATTGACATGCCCAACTTTACCTACTTCACCCATGTTACCGGTAAAGTGCCCATATCTATTCAGATATCAAAATCTGGGAAAATTAGTTTTTTTCAAATTGCATTTCAAACGTAAATTCAAAATTTAAACCTTTTTGGCTCCATAGGGCTGGATTTATGCCCCAAAAACCAAAATTTTAGAATTTTTGTACCTTCTTCCCAAAAAATTAAAGCAACCCAATTTCAACCACAACATTTTTGTCTTAAGGTGCCCTTACTACCTGTGCAAAATTTAAACTATTTTGCTCCCATGGGGAGGGGGGGGGGGGATATTTAATAAAAACCAAAATTATCCTATCAAAACTGCTACAAAAAAATGTTAGATTAAATTTCATTCGGCTCCTATTAGAGCTATGAAGCTGATTTTTTTTCAAAAGAAAGATCTTGACGAGTAGGTATATAAAACCAAAATTATAGCGAAGAGTCAATTTGTATTTTTGGGGGCCCAAATTTAGGGAGAGGTGCAAAAATCGAGATATCAAAATTTGGGAAAATTAGTTTTTTCCAAATTGCATCTCAAATGTAAATCCAAAATTTGAACCTTTTTGGCTCCATAAAGCCGGAGTTGGGTCCTAAAAACCAAAATTTTGGAATTTTTGCATCACTTTCCACAAGAATTAAAATAACCCAATTTCAACCATAACATCTTTTGTCTTGGGTACCTACCCTTATTATTAAGGCAAATTTTGAACTATTTTGCTACATTGGGGGGGGGGGGGGGATTTGATAAAAACCGAAATTACGCTACCTTTAAAATATAAAAAATGTTTGTAACAGTTTGTATCTCAAATTGAATTACATATGTAAATTAGTTTAATCCCAAGTTATTAATTTCTCCCAGTGAGAGCGGATTGAGCGAAGCGAACGGAGCGATTTCAAATAAAAAGGGGGGTTTGGGGTAAAGCTCGAGGAACGAGGAGACGGTTCGCAACGCGAACCCCTGGGGGGCTGGGCCACTTCAATTTTAAAATAAACTCCCAGTATCGCAATTAAATATATTAAAAGTAGATTCCAAGTTGAAAATTGAATTTTTGGCAGGGGTTCGAAAAATATGAAATTTTTAAAATGATATATGATCCACTTTTTCTAAAAGTGGACTGTCATTTTTTTCAACATTTTTCATTATTTAAAAAAAATTTTTTCATCTTAACTTCAGAATTGAATTTTTGGCAGAGGTTCGAAAAATGTGGGATTTTTCAAAGTATTAGTAATGCATTTTCCAAAATTTGTTAACATTAATTTTTTTAAAACTTGTTTGCTTAAAAAAATTTTAATTGAAAATTTTTTTGACAAGGGTTCGAAAAATGTGGAATCTTCCAAAGTAAAATTTTTTCCAAAATTTGTCAATATTAATTTTTTTTAATCAATCTTTTCACACTTTCTTGTTAAAAAAATTCAAATTGAAAATTTATTTTGGCAGGGGTGCAAAAAATACTGAGAGTTTATTTTAAAATGGTGTTGTTCAGAAATGAAGTGTTCAACGTAAAATCCATTACCTATGTAAGTAGTAAGTACTCGTAAATCCCATGTTAGTCTAATTTTGTTCAAAAATTTTGAAAAAATTCTGAGATTAGTTTTAGGTGAAAGAGAAGAGATTTAGGGGGTTCACTCGCCCAATTTCAAAAATTTTCAAGGTTTTTATCTGAGATGACTGAATCAATTTTTTTTTAAATTACCGAAAAATTACGATTCTCAAAGTATCGTAGTCCCTTCAATTTCGAGAAAAGACTACACGTATACAGGGTGGTTCATTCATAAAGTCAATGGTTTTGAAAATGGAAAAAAAACGCGTTGATTGCAAAAATCTCGGAAACCAAACCTCCCAGAAAAAAAATACGAGCTCTCAGGAGAAAGAGATTTTCAAGCTCTACAATTTCTATCCCTTGCATTTTTTTCGTAGTACAGTACACTTGGTTTTGCCAGAAAATCCATGTTTATGAGAAACTCACAAAGATCTATGGTTTTGAAAATAAAGGGAAAAAACAGAAAAAAATATAGCATCGACTTTGTAACTTCTTATGAACATAGATTTTCTGGAAAAACTAAGGGTGCTACGAAAAAAATGCAGAAGATAAAAATTGTAGAGCTTGAAATTTTCTTCCTTTCAAGAGCTAAAGGTTTTTTTCTAAGAGGCTTAGTTTTTAAGATATTTGCAGTTCAAGCTGTGTCATTTTTGAAATGATCGACTTCGTAAATTTCCCATTTTGGCAAAACTAAGGGTTCTACGAAAAAATGCAAGGGATAAAAATTGTAGAGCTTGAAATTCACTTTCTCTCATGAGTTATAGTTTTTTTCTAGGGGGCTTGGTTTTCGAAATTTTTCTAGTCAAAGTATTTTTTTCCCATTTTCAAACCATCGACCTTATTAAATAAGCCATCCTGCATACCTATGACAATTTTAGCTCACTTTTTCCAATCGAATATCCCAAAGATTGAGATTTTTAGTCTTTTTTTCACAATCCAAAACTTCCTGAATTGGCCCCCCGCCCCCCAATAAACAAACATCTTTCTTTTTATTTTCTCTCAAAATCTCAAACTACTTACCTAGTACTTACCTACCTACAGCTCTAAAACACTTCCACTCCTCCCCTCTTCAATTCACTACATCCTTTCTTTCTGAAACCCAATGATTTACTATCATTTCACTTTAGTTGCATTAATCAAATTCAGACGAGATAATAATCAAATACTTGATCTTTCAATTTTCCAAATTTTAAATCAAAATCGAAAATTCCCAATTCCCACAATTGATTTCTACCAATCAAACTTAGTAGGTAAGTAATGTTTTCCTCTTCGATATTTTATTGTTTTATTTTACCCAGTTCCTAATCCTAAAACATTATTTTCAGCATTCAAGTTGATAACAACTGGTTCTCTTGTTTTGTATGTTCACGTTCTCCTCTTCTCTTCAGTACCTAACTCTGCAGGTATCTTGTTTATGTAGACTACCTGTCCCCTCGTAGTCGTAGTTTTCGTACATAAAAACCTTCTTTTTTTCCTATATACGTGTATTCTTTGCTATTGTATACATACCGGTGTATAAGACGTATACCTACTCTAGATGTATCTGTATTCTGTAACGGTGTGATTGCCACTGACTGGAGAAGTGGGGTAAGATGACGTGTCTAATAGAAGTGGTATTCCTGTTTTTCACGGTTGCTTGATAAGATACATTTACACAATACAAGTCACCTGTCGTACTTCTAAAGGAATACTTAGAATGGCACGTTCAAATTATCAGTACCTTCATTAATTATTTCTTACGATAAGAGGCTGAAAAGACTACAGACATTTACCATCGATTATCTGCAAAAGGATAGATTTCCTAAGATGAGGATCTTCTTTCTACAAAATTAAACCAAAACACAATCAGATAGGTATTCTGTTGCTTCCCACGTGTAAATATCGTACACCCTCTATAGCCACCTGATCTGCTTCGGTACACTGGATACATTTTACATTACACCTTGGCCTTGATAATATCATGCGTATAGTATACGTACAAAAGTTTGCAGCCATCGTATCTCAGGGCTTCTCATTTCAACCAAAAATGAACTACATTACCATATACGGACTGAATCGAATATCCCTACCAATAGGCCTAATGCAATGAGACACGGTAGTCTCCTCTCCATATACCTGTAATACACAGTGCACTACACGTTCACCAACAGGTTAAAATCCTCATGGTATGTCAAATATGTCAAATTACTAATCGTACCCAGATAGATAGGTACAGTACATTTGCCGGGTGCGTGAAACAATATGTAATTAGAACAGGAGTCATTTTTTGGCGAGAGACGAGACGATAGAGTTTTGCTCTATGGTACGAGTAGTATGGTTTCGCTCGTGGTAACCGAAATGTTAATGAAAACGTGTGCCATGGCATATACTCGCAGGTACATAGGTAGTTGAGGTGTAATTTTCGACGATTCATGCGGTTAGCGGCAACGAGGTACCCGTATATGAAACCTGTGAAATAATGCCATATGTTTCTTTTTATTAGAACAGAACAGTGTAAGACTTCACGTGTCACCAGTCAGATATCGATATCATTGCTATGCGATATATTGAGAAATTTCTTCATCGTTTTTTTTGTTCCATTAGCCTATACAAGATAATAGGTAATTTCCATGGAATTTTTTTCATCGTTGAAGATTCCTCTCCTCTCCTTTTGTCGTTCTGAAATCATCTGTTCTGAAGAAATACTACATACAAATATGTATTATGCGTGAAAAAGGAAAATAACAGTTCATGGCGGTCAGAGACATATCAACTGGCTAATGAGGTTTTGGAAGGGTTGTTCGTAGGGTGGTTCGTCTTTGATCTTTTTTTTGGAAAGTTGGAGAGGAGATTCGGAAAAAAGTTGTGGGGTAGGGTCAAATGACCGTGGAAAAAACTTAGGTCTCGGGCTTGAACCTTACACCCCGCGAATGGGGCTCAAAATTTTCAATTAAAAAAAAAATCATGTAAAAATTGAGGGGGGAAATTGTTTTCTTCGGTGATAACTAGTCATATTATATCCATTCAAGAGAGAAAAAAAATTGCAGCACTTTTTTCCACTTTTCAGAGGTATTACATCACTTTTGAAGTTTTCAACACAGTGAAAATTGGCTATTTTTCAAAACTGAAGTAAAACCCCCGAAAAGAGGAAAAAAGCACTGAAATATTTTTTCTTTCTTAAATGGATATAATAATAACTAATTACCTGTTACCAAAAAAGCAAAATTTTTTATTCGATTTTACTCCATTTGCAGGGTGAAAGATTCAAGCCTGAAACCCAATTTTTTTCCACTGTCTTTTGACACTACACCACAACTTTTTTTAGAATCCCCCTTCCAACATTCAAAAATAAAGTCAAAGACGACCCACCCTAGTTGCTCTCAACGAGGTTGAAAAATTGACTTTGGAATTTTGAAGCTGGGTTGTGAATTGTAACGAACTGAAATAACAAAATAGATGACGAAAAAATTTGGGGGAAACCAAACGAAATAACACTATAGCAAAAAAAATATAAGAAAAACAAAACGAAACACAAAAAATTAAATATGTATTAGAAAACGAAACGAATCGTTGAAATTTTGGAATTCGTGTTTTCATTTCACTTTTTTTAAAAATAAAATTAAAGTGAAAATTTGAAGACGTTAAAGAAATATTTTACACTTTGCATTGGCAGTCGCATCAAAAAATTTTAAATTTTGTTTTTTTTTGCATGTTTATTTTTAGACTTTGAAAAATATCTACTTTTTAACGCAAATTTTCCTGAAAAATGAAAATTCAAATTTAAATCTGAAGAAAGAATTAAATTTTTGTGACAGAATTGAATTCTAGGCAAAATTTCCATTATTTTGAGTATCCACATGGGTATGATGAAAAAACCGAAACGAAATAACGAAATATTTTTTTTCACCCAAACAAAAAATGATTAGTACCTAACAAAATTCACCAAAAACGAAAAATAAAACGAAACATTGAAATTTTGGAAATAACCAGAAAAAGTAACAAAATGATTTCTTTCTCTTCTTTTTTTTTTTTGTAAAATGAAGTGAAAAATTTGAAAAAATGTAAAAAAAATTTGCATTTTACATTTGCATCAAAAAATTTAAAATTTTGTTTTTTTTGCATACTTATTTTTTGAATTTGAAAAAAATCTACTTTTTAACCGAATTTTTCTCATAAAAATTCGAGTTTATTTTGTAATTTTAGCAAGAAATTTTAAATTTGTTGAAAGAATTGAACTTTGCTCACAGCATTAAATTCTAAGCAAAATTTCCATTGTTTGGAGTACCCACGTGTATATGACGAAAAAATCAAAATGAAATAACGAAATTTACAAAAAACGAAAAACAAAACGAAACATTGAAATTTTGGAAATAACGAAACAGAATAGCAAAATAAATTCATTTTTTCATTTCATTTCGTTTTTTTTTTTTTTTTTTTGTAAAATTGTGGTAAAAAATTTGAAAAAATCAAAAAATATTTTGCACTTTGCATTTTTATCAAAAAATTTAAAATTTTGTTTTTTCTGCATGTTTATTTTTTGGTGTTGAAAAACATCTACTTTTTATCCGAATTTTCCTCATAAATATTCGAGGAAAATTACAGTTTATTTCGTAATTTCAGCAAGAAATTTGAAATTCGTTGAAAGAATTGAATTCTGCTCACAGCATTGAATTCTAGGCAAAATTTCCATTATTTGGAGTACCCACATGGGTATGATGAAAAAATCAAAATGAAATAACGAAATTCACAAAAAAATGAAAAATAAAACGAAACAAAATGCCAAAATGGTTTCGTTTTTTTTCCCACAAAATTGAAGTAAAAATTTGGAAAAACGAACAAATAGTTTACACTGTTTATCTCGAAAAATTAAATTTTGTACATAAAATTGAATTCTGGACAAAATTTCCATTATTTTGAGTACCCACATGGGTATGATGAAAAAACACGAAACAAAATAACGAAATTAACAAAACGAAAAAAAAGTTTCGCTTCACAACTCTGATTCACCGATCACTGGAGTCCATGATTTTGGTCTGGCTACCTTAGGTACTTCTGCAGTGGCGATGAAACAAAGTTTAATTGAAGAAACATGAAATCCAATTTTTGCAGACATGATTTTTATAAGAAGAAAGCATGTCTGCGAATTATGATTTACAATCCATTATTGACTGATGAGGTAATAAAAGAAGAGGAGCAATAAGCAATTTTAATCCTTACAAGTTAAAGTTGAAGTTAGAGTAGGTGAATTTTGTTATTTGATGACTTTTCAGTGGCTAACGATTACAGCAGAGTTGGGCAGATTCCCTAACGAAAGGATCTAGAAAAGATCCAGATTCAGATCAGATCCGACTAAACTTCTGGATCTGTGTTGTATTTGAAATTAAAATTAAATTTCAAATTTTCAATTCACATTTTCTTTTGCATTCGTCAATTGTACGGAGGCATGAGTTGATCAAGTTGATGATCGCCTTTGGCATGATGGTAAACAAATCGGATAATCTAAATTTTTTAGAGTTTTTGGCAGTTTTTGGTTTATTTTTCAGATTTAAATTTTAAATATTGTAGAATTGAGAACACAGATGAAATATTCAATTCTCAGAGAAAAATATGAAGTCGAAGAATTTGAAAAAAAAAAGATCTTGATCTGTTTTTTTCAAAAATTTGAGGATCTTAAGGTACAGATCAGATCGTTTTTAAAATTAAACGATCATCCAAAATTTTAAATCTTTGAATCTTTAAATCCGATTTCCAAATTTTAGGATCCGGATCTGTCCAACTCTGTTCAAAGTAAATTCGAAAATTCAAAATTTCAAGGTTTTCCTATTTATACTTTCAATAATTTCAATATTGCAATTTGCCTCTTCAATTTTGACGATAGAGGATAAACTAGAAGTTATCAACTACCTACCTACATAACACAATTTGTTCAGTTTTTTTTCAAGTACATTGTACCTACTTTTCATTACCCACATGAAATTTTTGAAGCATATTTTCGTTTCAAGTAATCAACTTACTGTTATTATCCCTTCAATTTTGAAATTAGACATTTATAAGAGCACGTTTAAGAAATTGCCCAGTTGGTTTCCTAAAGTACACGAACTAGACTCATAAATCCAGTGACGCGGTAATACCTCATCCATTATCCATCAAACCATTCAACTTGAAATTAAACATGTATTGGCATGCTAGAATCGTTTCCACTTTTTACAAGTTGTGTTGTTTTGTTTTTGTCATATTTCGTCAATTCGATGTTTTTTTAAGTGGTTAAAAAGAGTGAATTTATAATAATCAAGTTTATTTGCATGTCAATTAGTCTTTATAAAGTAGTAAAATGGTTGATAAAGCGTTCTCCAGTATTGGGAACTATCTGGGGTTCTTCAAAGATATCGATGATATGCACAGATCTGCCGCCGATAAGTTTAACGTGAGTACACTACTCAAACTTTTATAGCTCGTTTCTTTTCGCTGCTCAATTTTTTACTCTTCACCGAGCTATCTGTTGATAATAGTATTGATAACGAAAAGAGTATCCGAGTACACAATTCAATTATTTGTAACATTATTTCGGTTCTTCTGTGTTCGTTTCCTTCACTGGAAACAGACCAGTGAAACAGCAGCGAAATAAAAACAGCTTTGATATGCTTAATTTGCGCAATGAAAATACTCAGTGAATATGTTTGATTAAAACAGGATGCTCTGGATGAAATAAACGCCGCGTATGGTCATCTTTTGGAAGAAGATTATGCAGTACCGGAATCTAAAGAATTCCTAAAACCCGAAATTCCCAAGAATAAAAAAGAAACTAAAACTAAACGAGAATCATCCCGAGGTATTTTCGTAGATAAATATTCGATTTCAAGTGATTATTAAATGATCATTCGCCTAAGTTGTTTTTAATTCGTAGCATCTAGAAAAACCGTTCCATCTAATCAGCCACCGAAACTGAGTGAAAACTTCGTTACAGCTATTGAAACGAGTGATATTGTAAAAGATGGCGATACATTCCGTAGAAGCTCGAGGATCGCTTCAAAGGTAAACTTTTCAAATAATTGTCTAGTTATGGTGCTTTTTTCAATACTAATGATTCGTTGTTTTCTGTTTCTAGAAAACAATACCAGCTGTACTTTCAGTAGCGTTGGAAAACATAGAAGAGATAACACCATCTGTGCCAACTAGACAAACTATAAGTAAAGAGAAAAAGAAGAAAAGTAAGGAATACGTTGTTTCTTATCATAATTCACCTTTTGAAAGAGTCCCTAATTTATTGGTTTTAAATTAATTGAAACCACGATGGAAATTTCCGTGTGTTTAAAAAGGTTCAAAGAGTTTAGATCTAGAAGAATCAATAATGGGCGCAGCACATTCTACACCAATTTCAACTCCGGTTCGAGATGAAGATAACGACGAATGGAAAACACCTCGCGAAAAAACTCCGATGTCTGTGGAAACGAAAGAGGTTTCAGATTTTGTCACCGCCGAGAAAAAATGTAACGAAGAGTTTGAAAAATGTACCGGTCAAGGTGCCTTATTACCTAGCAAGTTACCATTGAGAACGCCCCCTAAGAAAAAAAACGTAATATCAACTTACGAATACTTTATAAGAAATTCGAATCTTTTAATTACTTTTTTCAAATTCGCAGGTTCAAGTTGAAAAACCTTGCGTTGAAAATAAGAGCAGATTCCTAAGGAGTAATAAAGTATTACAAGAGAAAAACACCAACGTCGAAACTTTGCAAAGCAAAGATACTAAAACCAAGAAACCGGTCGCATCGAAGAGTAATTTAGGAAATAAAATGTAAGTCTGAATGAAGAAATATTTCTATTCATAGTTGTAATATTGTTGTAATGTAATAATATCGTTACGCAGAAAAATGGCCGCGATGAAGACGAATCAACACCAGAGCGATAATAATGTAAATACGGAAACATCGAAACGAGCACCAGCTCTAATGAAATATTTCAATCAACCCAAGAAAAAGGATACAAAAACTGTGAAATCTGTTAATACCAAAGGATTGCAAAAAGTAATTCATTCTCCTGAAGTGGTGCAACAAATCGAAAGTGAAATAAAGGTGACTAACGTTGATTATATTACGACTAAAGCAAACATATGAAAATTATTATATGAATTTTATCATCTTCTAGGTTAAAAAAGAGCTCTCCGAAGATGTCCAATATAAACTTGATCATGTTTCGGAAAACGAATCGAGTGAAGATGAAGATTCTCCGAAAAACCCAATTCCAAAATGGGCTACCAGTAAATTTATATATTTCTTGAGCCATGATTAGTGTTGTAAAGTGTTTTTAATTTGTATTTTTTTTTTTTTTCGCAGAAGAAATGCGAGAATATCCATTAAATGTGCAAGCTTGGATTGATAAAAAGGAAACCGTGTATGCGTGGTTTTATAATAACGATATTAAGAATCCGAAATTAGAAGAATTATTTTGCAATACTATTAAAATGCGTCCGCGTACTTCGAGCGCTGTGTGGAGCACGAAAACTTTATTCAAGTGAAAACCACCTTAGTCGAATTAAGTATTAAAAAGTTCTTTCAAAGTTTTTCATTTCGCAATGACCGCTGGTTCATTTTAAATGTGCATATCTGATTATTGTTTACCTGCTTTTTCTTGTTTTTGTAATCGCGATTCAAGTCCTATGTTTTTTTTAGTCGAATTAAGTATTTAAAAGCTGAAAAGATTTTTATTTTGCAATGACCGCTTCTTTTGGGTGGTTCATTTTATGTAATTACCTGAATATTGTTTACCTATAATTTTTCTTGTTTTAGTAATCGTGATTTAAGTTCTATGTTTCTTTAGTCGAATTAAGTATTTAAAAATTTAATTAAAATTATTTATTTTGCTATGATCGTTGGTTCATTTTTAATGTAAATACCTGAAAATCATTTACGTACTTTTTCGTGTTTTCGTAATCGTATTTGAGATTACATAACAAGTTATTTATAATTTTTTGGGAACTACCAAATTATTATTTGAGTAAATAGGATAATATGAAATTATCCTGTTGAGCGATTTGGTCATAAAGAGGGGCAAATAGAATTCAAATTTGATATATAATTGAGTAATCGAAAAGAACTAGAGTTCAAAAAGTTCGACAAAAAAATTATGCACAATGCATGCACATGAAACGCATGGATCGTTTTATGTCTTATGGCTATCGAACACATCATCTATATAAACTGATCGAATAGTCAAAAAGAACAAAAAAAAACATAGAAATTCGTAAATTTTTGATATTCGCACTTCGTCCCTTCAAACTAACGATCGGCAATTTAATTAACATCCATTAATGAAAATCAAACGTCAATATTTCGCGAAATAATGCACCTAACTGAAATCCGAATGCATATTCGTGATCAGCTACCTCGAATTAGCCAATAACCCAAATTTCAGCTCGACCGGGCTATAATATAAAAATATTCAAAAAATGTACTAAACATCTGCTCGATCACTTTTTTGAAAAATTTGAAAAAAATTGCGAAAATGGAAATCTAGGGATCTAGGATGATAGAGTCAAACCCGACAAATGCAAATCTGCCATCCATTTTAAAATCTGAAAAATATTCGCGAAGATAGCAGTCAAAGTTTTGACCAATCAGAACGCTAGCTATCTCAAAGTGTCGATCACGTGACTGGTTTAACACTTTTTGCAATATTGCAGCTTCCAAAAGACCTATGAAGTCGGGTAAAGGGTTAAAATGGACTATATCGAGGCCGTAGAATTCAAATTTGATATTGGTTTCAAACAGGGTTGCCAACTTTGCGAGATAAAATTTTCATCTCGCAAAGTTGGCAATCCTGAAAGTTTTAAATAATAAATTTGAATTCTACGGCCTCGATTTAGTTTTTTTTGACTCTTTATCCGACTTCATAGATCTTCTGGAATCTGCAATATTGCAAAAAGTGTTGAAACAGTCACGTGACCGAGACTTTGAGATAGTTAGCATTCTGATTGGTCGAAAGTTTGATCGTTAATATCTCCGCGAATATTGTTCCGATTTTTAAAACAAGGGTAGATTTCGAATCGTCGAATTCAACTCTTGTTACCCTAGACCTCTGACCTGCCCATTTTTGAAAAATATTTCAAATTTTCAGAAAAGTGACTACCGAGCAGATTAATTGATAGGTAATTAGGTACATACTTCTTGAATATTCTTATTTATCGTCTGATCGAGCTGAAATTGGGTTTAAGGGCTAGTTCGAGGTCGCTGATCACGAATCTGGCGTTTTTCACCCCAGAAGTGCAGTTTCCAGTGAAATGACGATTGTTATCCGAAAATTGACACAATTAGCCGAAAACGACATGTGAATTCCTAAAATTCGTTCATTCTTGAAATATCTGCCTAATTAATAAAAATGAAGAAAATAAAACAATCCATATCGCTCGAAATAATGGCTACATCTAAAATCTGATTGCATATTCGTGATCAGCGACCTCAAATTAGTCGAAAAGGACATGAAAAATTCGAAAATGAATTAATTTGGTCGTTGTACGTCACAAAAATCAAAAACATGGAAAAATGTTTTGAAAAAGCCTTGAAGAGTATGCAACCAAACTTACATCGCCGCAAGAGTTGCATAACCACAGTTTTAAAAATTCATCCGAAACTCGAGTCTATGATGGACTTGAGTTTTGGGGCAATTTTAAAACCTATGATTATGCAACTCTTGCACTGAAGTAAGACAGGTTGCATATTCTGCAGGTGATTTTTAAAATATTTGTCATATTACAGCCGATTATTCGGCAAGCAGAATTTTTATTTCCTGAGGATAGATTTTTTTATTTTTTCCAATTTTGAGGGGATGCTGAGCCTGAATGAGTAATTTGAAGCATTCCTTACTGATCTTTTGCATCAGAAGTGCTGCGTATGAGTAAATTGCAGCATTTTCCATTGCACTTTGCGTCGGTGGAGCTGCGTAAGTGGGAGATTCTGGATGAGTAATTTGCAGAATTCCTCATGGACCTTTGCATCAAAAGTGCTGCGTATGGGTAATTTGCGGCATTCCTCATTCATCATTTGCATCAGAGGTACTGCGTATGAGTAGTTTATGGCATTTCTCATTGCACTTTGGGTCGGAGGAGCGCGTAAGTGGGAAGATGCTGAAGGAGTAATTTGCAGCATTCCTCATTGATCTTTTGCATCAGAGGTGCTGCGTGTGAGTAATTTTCGGCATTTCTCATTACACTCTGCGTCGGAGGTGCTGCATAAGTGAAGGGATGCTCTGCTGAATAAGTAGTTTGCAGCATATTATGTTCTAAGGCTCTACTACATGGAACGATTTGTGTACATGCAGCGTACGTTATTTTTTTTATCAATTTTAACGATATTTTTAAAATAAATTTCATGATACAGCCAGACATGGCTCAACTCCAAAAGGAGTTAGATGAGTTAAGAAGTTGACTCCTATTTTTCAAGGAGTTAACTCCGGCATTCACTCATTTCAGAATCAGTGGAATTGACTCTTTTTCTCAACTCCATCAATTATTCCCATCTTCAAAATTCCCTACAAATGTAGTTCTTGAAACTAGCGTACAAAATTTGTGAAACCTTTGTTTTATAAATTTAATGCCCCAGTTCCAACCTCAGCTCAGGTTGAAAGATTGTTTTCATTTGCTTCAATTTTTAATTCACCAAAAATAAGACGATGTTGTTGTTGAATTCACGAAATAGAATCAAAAAAGGAGTTAAGTATAACTCTTTTCAACTCCGCATTAAAGGAGTTAACTCCTTTGGTTGTGTGTGGAGTTGACTCTTTTTTTCCCCGGAGTTAAGCCATGTCTGAATACAGCTAAAAGATCATAGTCCAGGAGCCACACCTGGTGAAAATTGGCCGAGAGGGTTGAAATCTGGGACCGGTCTCAAAAATTAGTATACATAGCCCCTTCTTCAGAAACACCAGTCTGCCGATCCGCAGCTGCTGCTTTCAAGCACAGCGAAAGCT
>FIZU01000734.1:0-10179 GCA_900064475.1 Pseudococcus longispinus
TGGTACAGAATGAAGCACAAACAATTTCGAGTGGTGCACAATCAAGCACAAACGATTGACGCTATTTTGGACCTCCGCCCTTTTATGGGAGGGGCTGGCCCCCTTATAGCGAGCCCCCTCAACAAAAGAAGCACAAACGATTGACACTATTTTGGACGCCCTCCTTCTTTGGGAGGGACTGCGTCACCTCAGCCCCTCCCAATGCTCTTTTCAATTACTCCAAGAACGAAGTGAGCACAAACGAAACATAAACGATTGCACCCATTTTCGGCTCTTGAGCTCATGGGGGGGGGGGGGGAGGTAGCGTGACGGACCCTCATATGCAACCTCATTAACATTAGAAGACGAAATAGGTAAAATTCAAAAAACAAAAAATTTCACCTGCAAAAAGTGTGATATGCTATCACATTGACTTGAGATGAAAAGTTGAAAAAATTATAAATTTTATGAGCAAAAAGTAGGCATGCAACCTTATTAACGCAAAAAAAAAGATTAAAAAAATAAGATGATGAAAAATTGATCCTACATAAGGTATAAAAGGCAACCTCGTTAACATAAGAAAAAAATTGGGAAAGCAAAAAAATTTGCCTGCCGAATAGGAAATTTGCGACTTTAATAAATCAGCAGAAATATTCTGCCCACACCCCAAGCGATGTTGACAAAATCCAATTTTTCTATGGTGTGAGACTTGAGAGTTTGTAGGGAGTTTGTTATTGAAAAACGGAAAACAAAATTACTTGAAATAATACATAGGTATATTTGATGCAGGTACCCATTTATTTACTCATTCGCTGCATACAATAAAAAAAGCAAAAAATTTCATAATCAGAACCATAGAAATTTTGTTGGAGTTGCAACACACTTTCACTTAGTATGACTACAGGGGCGACGTTTCACTCAAAACTCAACTCTATCAGTCTGATTCTGAATTTTTAGGTCTTTGAATTCCAAGTTTAATGACATAGACCTAAAAATTTTGGATCAGGTACTTAGAGTTAAGTCTTGAGTGAAACATTACCCCTGTGGTTATGCCAAGAGCAAATATGTCTCAACTCCGAAGTATGTTTGGCTGCATACTTCGCAGCAGAATTTTTCATCTTTTCGTTTTTTTGCTACCTACGTCATCGAAGTTGCATATTTAATAATTCACAGGCACGATTTTTTATTTACTCGATTTTTTTATTTTTTTCTCACGTCAATAAGGTTGCATATCTCGCTTTTCACTGGTGAAATTTTTTCTTTTTTTTGTCAATGAGGTTGCATATCTTACTTTTGAGTGGTAAAATTTTTAATTTTTTTAAATTTCAAGTTTTTTTTGCAAATTTTGTTCTGATGTCAACGAGATTGCATACCACAATTTAGCAGGTAAAATTTTCAATTTCCTTGAATTTTCATGATTTTCTAAGGTGAAGATACAGATTCAGACAAATTAGGTGGCAATTTAGGTCATGATCTTGTTACAATGTTACGCTGAGTCACATACAGTCACATACGCCGTTATACCAGTAATGTTATGAATCCAATTCGTATACAAGTGATACTAACAAGAATACACCAAAAGGTTTCAAAGTCACGTAAGTACTTCTTTCCAAAATGAAGAACTCCCATCTCGGTTGGAGCATGAATTCATTATAAAATTGAAAATATAAATTTTAAAATCCCCAGTAATGTCCCATTTAGTTTCGTAGGTAGGTACCTATATGCTTTTTGTAGTAGAATAAGAAAAAGGTAGGTATGAAGATCAACTCACGCTACAATTCTACGTACAGGATGTTCCGAGAATTATCTGTTTTGAAAATGAGAAGATTTGTAATAATTTTGAATTTTTTTATCATTTCGAGTGTTACAACCCCTTCAATTTTGATTTTAGGCAAAAAGTGAACTTGACTAAAATTGGTTATTTTTCAAAGTATGTACTACTCATTCTCACAATTGAACTTTTTTGGGGGTATTTTTTCACTTCAAATCATTTCTATAGCCCCTTCAATTTTTAAATTAGGTAAAAAGTCATAATATGAAAATTTCTTCAATTTTTAAATTATTATCCATTCCCATGGACGAAAATTGAATTTGATTAGATTTCTTTTGAAAAGAAAATTACCCCTTCAATATCGAGATAGGCAACATGTTCATTTGAGGTTCTTTTTAATGGTATCTATCTACCCTGTCCCTGTTGTATCCAAATTTCCCCTGCGGTAGACGACTCCCGTAACACCCTGCATAACGTCATATCGTATCAAAAATTATATTCCTAAGTGAATTTCTTCTCATATGTATTGACTTTACAATCGTTTTGAAGAATTACTGACAATCCTGCGTAGGTACATCTGTGTACTCAAGTTGACTTATAGTCATACATACGTTATGCGACATTGAAAACATGAGTAGCTTTTTTTTTACGCCAGGGACATTTTGCCCACGTTCTGTAAACCAATAAATTTTTCAAGTTTTGAAATACCTACCTATTCTTCGAACCATCCAAATCTGTCGGATGTCTCGAGCAGCGCCCTCAATCATTATCATATCCACATACTACAAGAAAAAATCGCATTCGTGAAAAATAAAACTACATCTCTACTTCCGCTCAAACACACCAATTCTCACATCCACACTCCTCACGACCAAAAACAAAACTCTACAAATTGGAACAAAAATTTAATACATTTAAAATAAACGATAAATAACACGAACTTAACATATATAATTTCGAATCAAACAACAAAACCGCCCTATCTAAGTCCTCCACGTAAAAAAAAATTCTCGTAGTTTTCATATTTGACGAATCTGCAACTATCGCGTACAATGTCAAGGCTTTTGACAGATTTCCCGAAACTTATAGAAAAAAAAAACTCAACGATACTTTGGACAGCTGGTAACCAGAAGTCGTAATTAAAAATCAGTATGTCGTAATTTTCCACATTAAAAAAACAAAAATTGTAAGGCAGGTACAGGTATATCTAGTAATCAACACGTATGAAAAACTACATAACAACATGCGAAATGATTCATTGCCTTTCACACGTCATCAACCATCATTTTTTTTTTCAATTTACAGCTCGAATAGGTGAAAACGTCGACGACGTTCGTTTCGAAGAATTACTAAATTCCACACGTAGTAGGTAAAGATTTCGAAAAACTGATCGACGTCGTGCTGGTGATTTGACATTGTTGGGAAGGTGATCCGGGATGTTGTCCTTCGCGATGTCTACGAAGGTCGACTTTCCTTTGGAAAGCTTTATCACATAAACCGCAGGAAAATGGTCGATAGCCGGTATGTTTCCTCAAGTGTGTTATCAAATTAGACGATTGGCTGAAAGCCTTCGCGCATATGACGCATTTATGAGGTTTTTCGCCTGAAAAATTCAACGCAAAAAAGAGCTTTGAAATCACATTGCATACAATCGAACCGCAGTAGGTAAACACTTTATCAAACAGATGAGCCATTCGAGTACCTATATACGAGCAGCTAGGTACCTATTATAATCGATTATCATTTCGTTATAGCTTAGGTATACCTATACGTATAACGCATGCAATGAAAACACCGAACCACTTTATAGCTATTATTAACAAAGCTGACACTCTACATTACTTCCCGGAATATTGTATATTGAAAATAAAACGACTACGCGATTTATTAATTTTCCAAAGTTGACGAATTAAAAGCAAACCGACTGATGATAATTGCGGGGTACATGATTACACGCTGGTCTCTATATAGTCATGACGCAGTTTATAATAATAGGGTATTCCAGACAAATTATCATTAACTATACGTGGAAAATTTAGGGGTTAATACGTTATCATTGTTGTCATTATGTACGATGACAGATGATGAGTTCGTACAAGTTTTTTTTTTTTTGGAGAAAGAAAGAGACACCAGTAAAGTAGGTATAAGAGAGGTGCATATTAAAAACAGCTTTTACAATTTTTGACACGACACGTACTTCATAATGGTCACCCAAAAAAGCGTATAATTTTACTCCTTTCTTTTTCGTTTTCGTTTTTCGTTCTTTTTTTTTCGTAAATTTACGAGGTTTTTTTCATCGATTGAATTATTCATGTTGAACCGATGCGCCGATGTCGCTTATCTGCGAAATTCATTTTAATTATTGATAAGCTAACGAAAACTAATTGCGTGATTTAATGGCTTATAATTATACAGGCCATCGAATTACCTACTCATGTTCACTCGCAAGCGATCGTATATGTGTAGTTGCGGAATAATTTTCATTTTACACGATTCGTATTTTGTGATTTTTTCATGAGTTTTATTAGGCTATACGCAGCTACCTTTTCGACAAGTTTTCATGTTTTTGTTTTAAACACGAGTGGTTACCCGAGCTCGAAAAAATTATGCTTTAAATACCTATACGTAGATTTGCCGGAAACATGAATGGAAAGTGAAAGGGTATTTTCGATTTTCTATATGCTAAAATCTGCTAAAAGTTGTGAAATGAAATACCATTGAATTTTGCTGAGAACGGTGCAGTAGCTTTGCCAACTGATAAGGATTTCTCCTTAAAATTGAGATTTTTTCAACTCTTTTGTGCCTAAGAGAGATCTGAAGAATGAATTTTGAAAATTTTACGTAGAATGAAGTTGAGTTAGTGCACGAGTTTTATCTTTACCACCAATAAAAATTAAAATTTCACACAGGAAATAACTATAATCGAATCAAAACTATTTATTTTCATTTTCCTAAGTGAAATTTGCTGCAAATTGAAAAAAAATGAACCCAAGTATTCACCTTTGACAAAAAGAGAAATGTAGGGATAAAATTTCAACTTTTTAATTACAATTTTAAAAAAAGAAATTGAAATTTTGAGTCCGAATTTGGAAATTTCAGTGTCTTAAATGAGACAAAATTGAAAATTTTCATACTGTTGATAGATTATAAGAGGATTTGATTTGAATTTTGAACAGAAAAATCATACAGGAAATCAGCTTTTAAAATCGCAACTAATGTTTTTTGAAAAATGATAAGTATTTGAAAGCGGAAAATTTCGTCCTACTATATCCTAGAAAGTTTCTTGCAAGCAATGCAAGAAAAATTTTCACCCTCGTCATGATCTCAACAAAATAATGAAAAATGAAAAATTTTAGAGAATTATTGCTAAAGTGTGCCTAGGCCTGAGACTTTTTTACAAACTAGTGTACGGTCAAATTGTACAGATATTTGATATATTCGTGTTGAAAAAATGCACCCAATGAAAATTTTTTCTTCGAAAATACTAATCAAATAATGTATACGAAGCAGAATTTGAGAAAGTTTTACCCATTCTTTTATATAAAATATTACATCATTTTCCAAAAATTGTTGTTGAAAGTCTAAAAAATGTTGAAAACTGATTTTCTGTGCAAATTTCCAAATTCAAATTAAAAATTTTCTAATAATTTCTTCATTTTGTTTTTTGTTTTATAAAAGTCTGTAAAATTTTAATTTTGAGTCCTTTGCGGCCTTAAAATATCTGGATTACAAATTCAAAATTTCAATTAATTTTTTTTAAAAATTGGATTAGGTATAAAAAAGCTGAAGAGGAAGAAATTGAAATCTATTCACTAAGTACATATCTTTTTTTTTCAAGGGTGAATAGTTGGGTGCAATTTTTTTTTCAATTTGTAGCAAGTCTCAATCCGATTTTTTTAGTGAAATTTTAATTTTCACTTGAAAAAATGAGTTTGTGCATTAATTTGACTTCAGTCCGCGTGATGCAACGAAAATTTTCAAATTTCATCTGTCAGATTTCTCTTGGACACAAAAGGGTTAAAAGATTCCTGAAAAGAAATCTTGTAAAAGTTCGTCAACTTCTACCAATGGACCGATTTTGATAACTTTTTTCGAAATGCGTTTTTTTAAAGTGTGGGTAGGTAAGTTGTGTCATCAAGCATCAGGGTCCAAAAATTTAGGTTTTTTTTGAAGAATTTCATATTTTTCGACGATTTTTTAAAAGCGCAATTCCAGGAATTTTTCAAAAAAATATGAAAATGGTAAAATGGTTCTTTTTGTCACAAAAACTATAATTTTTCAGCAAAATTTTGTTTTAAATTCGATTAAGTAGTGCCTAACCCCCTCCCCCCAACCGCTAAAATTTTTTAATTTTGAGGGAGCTAAATGTGTTTTAGACTATTTTTTTTTAAGAAATACAATTTTTATGCATTTTTTTCGAAATGTGATAAAATGCGATGAAAAGAGTTTCCAGAATTTTTTAACGATTTTTTGTGAAAGAAAATTTGATTGTTTTAGGGATTTTCAGGGATGCCTAGAAGCATTTTAATTTGAAAACGAATCGAAGAAAAATTATTCAAAGAATAGAAAAATTAGAAATTCTCAGAGCGAATTTCGATTTCTCAATTCAAAATTTAATTTTTCCCGTTTGATATCTAATTTTGCTGAATTTGCCAACTCACAAAAAAAAAATTTCTCGAACTTTCCACCTTGAAAAGCAATTTTTAATTCTTCAAATTTTTCAATCAACTATAACCTAATGAGTTTAATTACTTAGATTCAAAATGTCATGAGGCGATGGGGTTTCTGAAACCCCATTTAATTTCATACTCTAATTCAAAAACGTTGCATGATTATAATTATAAACATAAAAATCATTTTCATTTTCTCTTCCCTCCTGATTTAGCATTTGCCATCCTCTTCACCGTCCTTATTTAATTTTTTATGGCAAACTTTTCTTCGATTTTTCTTTAATTTTAGTCTCCTTAGAGAAATTGAAGTTGAGTTTAAGGGCCCAACTCTCGGAAAATTTCAATTTTTACTTTCTAATTTAATTTCTTTTAAGAGGAATATCGGTGAAAAATTTTAAGCCTCTTCAGATAAGACGTGAACGGGGGTTCAAGTCAGCTCAATGTTCCAAAAAGTAGAGAAAGTCTAAGTGAAGCAGCTATATTTCTTTCAGTTTTTCGTTAAAAGAGATTACAATTAAATTTTTATTAAAAATTTAAAAAATCTTCCATTTTTAATAATTTTTTTCGACTTTTCTGAAATTTTAGTCAACTTGAAAGAAACCCTCTGATTCGACATCTGAGGAAACCTAAAATTTTTAAATAGAATTCTTGATCAAAAGAGGGCATAAAAATCTGAATTTTGTGAATTTTTCAATTTTTTTCAAATTTTTGGAGATTTGCCCCAACTTTAGTTCTCCTTATTTCTCATTTGAAGGGATGGAATATTTTCGGTATAAAAAGCTAGGTACCTACTTTAAAGTTTTAATATTATCTATTGTAAATTTTTTAATTTCCAATGATTTTTTTCAACATTTTTGAAAATTCAAGTCAACTGAAGCTTTCCTTAATTCTTATCTGAAGTGATTGCAATTTTTTATGCATCATCTCTACACAATTTTGAAAATTTTCAGTTTTTCACAATTTCTCTAACTTTTTCTTTTTCAATTTGCAATCCTCAAAAGCAATACTTCACTTGAAGAAGAAGAAATTGTAAATTAAACAAACAACTCTAATGGCTGAGATATGCACTTTTCCAAATTTAAATATTAAGGTTATACTACCCCTTCCCTTTTCCCAACCTCAGATTATATGAAATTTTACCAAGTGAAAAATCGAAATTAAAATGATAATAGAACGAGGAAAACGTTCTTATTTGAAAATCTCAAGTTGCTCTCGATTACAATACCTCGTACAATTTCAACAAACATGTCACCTTTACATCGTTACACACAAATTTATACACTAAAACGATAAGTAAACACGTTCGAGTGCACTTTTTACATTGACGTAGCACTCGAAGAAAAGCAAAACCCCTTTGAAACTAGGGTAAGCTTTTTTCTTCGTTGGCGCTGACACAACGAAGTAGGCACAACTAATTGAAATTAATTTCAAGTAATTGGTTTTTACCTGTGTGAATATACGTATGCTTTTTCATATCCGACTTTTGGTGAAACCGTTTGCCACAAAATTCGCAAGGATAAGGTCTGGTGTCCGAATGGATTAATAGATGAGTAGATAACGTGGGCGAACGTTTGAATACTTTCCCGCATTGCTTACACTGTGAAAAAAATTACTTTTTGTATAAACAACAAAACGGGGCAAGATTTCAATAGGTAAATCATTTATTTAGAAAAAATTCCTCACTTGAAAGGTTTTCTCATTTTGGGTAGATTGTTTAAATGGTAACTTTTGCTCGGCGTTATCTTCTCGTTCACATATGATCGCAGGAGACCATATATCGCCAGATTTTTTCTGCTTAACAGATAGATTCAAAGGTCTCTCGTCATCTGCAGTGGAGAAAAAATCAACGCAAGGTATTATTTATGGCTGGAAAGATGCAACCGAGTAGTAATCGTAACGAAAAAAAAAATACGACAGGTGAAACAACGATGTTTCCGAACATATGCTGGTAGAGGAGACTTTTGTTTTACGCAAACATAGTATGGGTTAAATCTTCTCGGCGTGTGTATTGTGTGGATACGTTACACAGTACTTATCACATATCTGTACTAATTTATTAGATTCTCGTTCGAAAGAAGTGTATTACGGGGAAATTGAAATGTTTTTTTTACGATCGCTACATTTGAAATTACATAGGGTTGCTGGTCGGCAGCGGTGTTTGAATTGCAGCTGATTCTATATTATTTACCCGTATCAGGGTCAATGAAACGGTTAACAAGAGGAAATTTATAGTTTCTTGGTACCTACATTGTGAATTTTCATAAAAGTCGTGCGAAATGATAAAGTTACATTGTTTTCCAAAGTTTCATATGGTGAATAGTTTTTAATAAAATCAAAGTTCAGAGATTTTTATTTCATTTTTTCAGTATCGATGATGAATTACCAATAACTGCCAGTCATTACCAGGAATTCGTCATTTATTATCAACAATTACCAGTAATTACCGAGAATTTACTCCATAATACCAATAATTGAGTCATTCAAAATCAACTCGACTAAAAAAAAAATGCAATCTTTGACCTCTTGTGCTTCGATTTCGTACACATTTTTTTAATATCATCTACCCACCCAAAAATTTAGGAAAACACCATTGGTTCGCCCCTAGCCTCCCTAAGGGGATAAGGGGTTCATATATCACACATAATTGGATGAAATTTTTGAAATTTGACCCTATTGAGAGGTTGCTGGAGGCCTCGAATGAAGTCCAATCGAAAAACTATAGTCGTATTCGTGTTCAGCGCCCCCCAAAACATGCCATTTCATATATCACGCATTTTTGGATGAATTTTTCGAAATTTTACCCTGTTTGGGGAGGTGGTGAGGGCCTCAGATGAGATTTAATCGAAAAACTAAAATTGCATTTGTGTTCATCACCTACTAAAACATAACATTCGGTATATTACACTGCTGGACTTTTTTTTCTTTAATTTTGACCCAATTTTTTTTTGGGGAGGGGGGAGAGCCAAATTCTCTTGATAGTGCTTAACTTGAAAATGGTGTAGTTACGTCTACGGTAATTTTTACATGATTCTCAATTATTGCTCGCACTTGCAGCGCCCTTTTGAAAGTTGAATTTTTGATTCAAAAGTTCAACTTTTGAAAACTTTGATGAAAGTTCTAGAATTAGAATTTAGCGCATTTTTGAACTGTGAAAACATTTTTGAGGATTTGAGCTAAGTATCATAGGGGTGGAGTTATGAGCCATTGTATTCGAGTGCTATACTACAAGAAATTGCAAAAAAAACAATGCCCATCCCCCTTTAGGCGAGGGGGGGGGGATTAGTGGTGTTGTTTCAAGTTTTTGGTTAGGTAGATGATATAAAAAAAAGTTGAGCAAAATCAAAGGCCATGAGCTCAAAACCCTGGTCAAATCAATATGGAATGACTCAATTACAAGTAATTACCGAGAATTAACACCAAATTACCAGTAATTATCAAGAATTACTATGATATTACCAATAATTACTCGTAATTACCGAAAATTACCACAAATCCTTGGTAATTACAACTAATTACCGAGAATCTATATGATATTACCAATAATTACCGGTAATTATCGATCATTTACACTACATCACTAATGATTACCAGTAATTACCGGTAACTTATCACAAATAATTGATGATTACAAGTAATTGCCGATAATTTACATCATATTACCAGTACCCGTATGGAAAAATACTACTAGTAATGTACTTTAAAAAAAGTAAAAAAATTCACTAGTAGTAATTTCGTCAAATTCCTACTAGTAATTTTTTG
>FIZU01000740.1:0-16887 GCA_900064475.1 Pseudococcus longispinus
GAATAAAAACCGTTTTTTGATTAATTTATTGCTACTCGATTTTTCATTTCATTTCAATTTTTTATTGTTTCAGTTTTTCAGTGCAAAAAATGCTTTCCGTAGACACCCATATTGATTTTTTCGTATTTTGGTATATTTGCTGAAAATTGACAAATTCTCTTTCATAAATGTAATATTTTCCAATTTTTTCGATTCGAAGTACAAAATTTGCTGAATTTTCTAGCAAAAATGTCTTCAGTTTAGCAACTTTCCATATTCAAAATTAATTTGTTCCATTAGAAATGTATTTTGTCATGATGGGGGGGGGGGGGTACTCTTTCCCGTGTGGATCAAAATATCAAAAGATAGGACACCTATTATAGTCTTCAACGTATTATTATTATGTTTTATTGATACCTATATCATAATTTTGAAATAAGTATCTATTATTTATACTTAGTTCTTGTTTTATTAATTTTTTTATTGAAATGTCAGATTTAGAATTTTCTGAATTGCCTACCTATTTTTCATGTGAAATTTCAAACATTGATATATTTTTCAAAATTTCAAATTTTATATTTCAACAAAAAGTATAATAGAATTTTTTTTCGTCATCTTAGACACTTCAACGACAAAAATTAATAACAAAGCCTTAAAAACAAACCCACGCTCCTAAAGTTGTTCTTTTTCAAGAAAGAATTTGGCCTCATTTTCCATACCATACAAAAAGGGTCGCGAAAAACAACGACACGAATATTTTTTAAGCGATGCATACTGCAATGGAAATCTGTTAGAATGTTTGTTACTCGCGCAAAAATTATCATATTTTTGTTACCTTTCTACGTTCTTGCTGATGCTGGTGAATAAGAGTTGTTATAAGTTCTTACTTGCTATTAAAATTTGTATGTATGTATAAAAGTGTAGATATATTCAGTAGGTATACATAAGCCCTTATGGTCTCTGTATATACGCTATACGTGTGTGTAGGTATATACCTACGTATAGCGTAATCCTCGAGAATACTTGAGCGCTTCAGTCTCCGAAAGCGTTTTATATTTTTGTTAGCAACGGGAAAAAACAATCTCGTAATCCGTTTTTGTTTTTTATTACTCTTTTTTTTTTTTTATTTTTTAATTTCAATTTTTCTGGATAATATTCGTATTATGCGATGTATACGTAAATACGTAGGTACGTATGTGTATTGTGTGCAGTATACTCGTACGTAGTACGTCTAGGTATATATTTTAAAAAGCGGCTGATTTTTAATGATTGTTTTTTCCACTATAAAATAAAAATGGTTAGTTGGCGTCGCAAAAATACATAGGCACATGGCACACGGTTAGGTTAGGTAATACACGATTTATAAATTGAGATAAATTACCAAACCGCGGAGGAGAAAAATATGTATAAAATTTGAAATTTACGATCTTAATGAAAGGTTGTATAATGTATGGTCAATGGGTAATTTAAAAAACTAAATATTTTCGTTTAACATTGATTCGATTCTTTTATTGTAATGTGTTGAAAACTCTCTTTATACTAGTCATATGCGGGCCGTAATGAAGAGTAATTAAAAAATGTGTGATATGGAATCTGTTTAAGCGGTATGAACGCGAACGATAAATAATTGGCCGAGATGAATATGATGGGGTGCAGGTCGAAGTTTTCGTTATTAATGATCGACGAGTATTTCGCTATTCGATTCTTGCTTACGATTTTATTCCTATTAATCATGGAAGGATTGATTTTTTTTAAATGGGATGTTCAAAATGATGGCACATTCGTGCGTTTGCAAGTTTGAAGAAAAAAATTGCTGAGGATGTGTAAGTTTGGTTGATTAATTGAATTAGTGATTTGGGGGGTTGGGATGAGGGTTTTTTTGAAATTTGAATCTTGTTTATGGTCGAGTAAATGTGAAGTGACGATACAAATTGAAATATTCTTGGTTCAAATTGTAAATGATCAAGATGGTTTTACGTAAATTTTCAAATTGACTGAAATTTTTGACGAAGCAAGTAACCAGAAAAAAGAGAAAAAATGGAAACATGGTTGAAGTTAATGATTTTAAAATTTTCATATGAAGTAGATGGTTCGAATTATGCCTACTCGTAGATGTGCATATTAAAGCACAGTTTGGGGTTTCTTTAAAATGGAAGTCACTTTGAAATTTCACTTTCAAAGTTGTGGAAAATTTTTAAACGACAAAAAATTTATGAATTATTTCTTCTTACGTAAGTTTTGAAATTTTCGTAGACTTGAGTGATAAATTATACCTATACAAAGTGAAACTTTCAAGTGAAAAAAAGAAATTATATTATTTTTTTCATTTTATCATCATAATACTTGGCAATTTTAAGATTCTACTTCAGAAAAATACTTAGCAACATTGTATTTCACCTGAAACAAGAAAAGAATAAAGTTGCAATTCATTTCGAGGTTGCCTTGGTTTTCTCTATGTTCAACTTTTTGAAATGTATAAAAATTACGAAAATTTTAATTTATTTCCATGTCGAAATTCGCGTGGAAAATTTTGAGCTGCCTTCGATAAAATTTTCGAATTAAAATTTTCAACTTTTCTCCGAGTTTAAAGGGTTTTGGAAATTTAAGGTACTTGAAATCGAAAAATTTCACCGAAGTATTTGTTTTAATATTTTAAAATTTTCAAATAGCCTTTGATTCAAGTTTATAAAGTTACTGGTTTCAAGGCCTTTTCGTGGAAGGAGATGAGCCCAAGGCGTTAGTTGTACAATTTTGAAAAAGTAGCAATCTTTTTAGAATAAATTTTCTGAAGTATCCTGTCATTCCTAAGATCTTTCGATATTGGATATATAACCAATAATAAACACTGAAGTTTTACAAATTTCTGAGGTTTCATTTTAAAAAAATAAAATCGAAAACATTTGCTCACCCCCCCCACCCCAATTGCAAAATGAGATGAAACACTGCAAAAATGATGTTTTTTGGGGGGTTTATAAAGGTCTAAAAAATTTAATTTTGAGTTGAAAAAAATCACAAGTAAAGTAAATTATATTTTTGGTTAAAAAAATTGAATTTTGAGTTGGAAATTTAATTGACCTACTACTAAAATTCTTCTCAACTCAGTTCTTTGAATGATTTTTCTGTGTGTTGAAGTATTAAGAAAAATGCTACTTAAATTGCTTCTGAAAAATTTAAACATTCATGCCAATATTCGTATAAAGACAGGTCATCGTCATTCGATCCCAGTCTATGCCCAGAATGAACTCATATGCCACCGGAAATGCATTTCATCCTCTATGTTTTCATCCTTTGTCATTATAATCTCATCAATTCGTAAGAAGCTCTAAATAATGGCGATGTGACCACATCTGCACATATCGAAGTTCAGCTAAGAGAAAGATACAAAATTTATTTCTCGATAATTTGCATATCACGTGTGTTCTTCATAGGAATGCTTTTATCAGTAAAATGACTCATAGAACTAGATAAGTATGTCGATAAAACAGCTCTCAATCAGTGATATCATTTTCATTTTTATGAAAGTAACTATGGGTATTTTATAATCAGTGCTCGTCATTGACAAAATGCCTCTTATTGAAAAATTTTTGAAAAATTGAATATCAGATGCGAGCTTATGATGGTAGAATTTTATGGCGATTTGAAAAAAAAAATAGATTCGAGTTCGCTGATAAGTATTTTATCTTAAAGAAAAATGTTGAAAAATTGCATTTTGAAGTGAAAAATTTACTCTTCAAGATCCTCTATTCGTAATAATTTTTCTTTGGTTTGTCTAACGTTTTGCAAATGTTCAATACTCTCACGAATTCGATAAATTTTCAGTTCTTTAGTCGATAAGGCAAAGAACAAAATTGCCGATTATTTTTTCGAAGTGGAAAAAAAGCCAGATTTATCTTTCGCTATCTCGTTCGTCTCGATGTGAGAAGATGATTTAAAAAAAAATCGCTCCAACGACGAATTAAGATAGTGTGGTCGTGAGGCGCGGAGGTGATTCATTGTACAAGAAAGATAATTCCGATAACAATGTAGTTATCGTTATTCTGCTCTCATCTGCAGTCTTCTGTAAACCTAACACTAGGATAATTATACGTGTTCTGTATTAACACGGCTTAATGCTGGTTCGGAAAATTATTGTAATTTCGTACAGATAAAAGTACTGTTGAAGCGTTATCACGAATTGATTTCGTTTTTTGTGCTTACACGTTGACATAGTTAGAGCCATTGATACGAAAAATAAACAGTGATATTAGTATCATGTATTTTTAGCGTCGTCAAAAGTAAACGTAGCTATAAAATAGAAAAAGGTGTTGTGCTTAGTATTCATTTTGAAATTTAAAATATCACACGAAGCTTCGTGATAAAATTATTTCTAAAAAATTTATTCATATTATTCTCACGAGTCAAAATATATTTGTACATAACTTGATTTTCTTGAAATGTAAGATAAGTATGAATTGAAAGTTAATGAGATGATTTTAAATTTTGGAGTTTTTTTTTCTCGTTAATCTTGACTTTTTTCCTTTAATTAAGGTATTATGACAAAATATTGTACTGTCGACAAGTTTTAGCCTCATCTTTTTTGAATTAATTCCCCCCCCCCCCAGTCCCTCTAAATTTCAGATGTATTTTGGCAAAATTACCTAAATTCGACATATCTACAATATTGTCAACAGTTTCTTTTTATTTTGGCATAGGATATGCTTTTACGATGACCTAATCCATGAAAAAGGAGACGAAAAAACGACACCTGACTTTTAGACATTTTATCAGACTTTGGAGTTTTTTAACATGAAGAATTTTAGAGATTTTATATCACATTTTGTTCTTGAAAAATTTTATAAGGCGAAAAAATGACTTTTTGGAGTTCGAAATTTTTTCGTGATCCCCCCCCCCCGCCTTCTGGTCAATTGGTTACAAAAGTGGAGAAAAGTATTAAAAAATGTAAAAAGTTTAAAATTACCAATTTTTAAAATTTTTTAGCAAAATGGTCAGTCAACATGTCAACAAGACCATTTCCGACTATTTTTCAGCTTTACTCCTGTTTTTATGGGACATTTAAGAAATTTAATTTTTTGCGTTTTCTAAGTTATAAGTACCTATTCGAAAAATTTTTGTAAAAGATTTGTAAAAAATTGCAATTAAAATTGTCTTGATATATTTTATTTCACCCTGCAAGATCATTTTTAGCATTTTTTGTACCCTTGAGAATTTTTTAAAAATGTCAAAAAGTGAAGAAAATATAATTAATAGAAGATGATGATATGGTTCCTAAAAATTGTAGGTAACAAGGAAAAATCGCCCAACACGTTTTTTTCGAGGTAAAAATGTGTGTGTGACTATTTTAATTACAAAATTTTTTTCAAATTTTTTTCAGATTTTCTTGAATAATTTGAAAAATGCAAAAATTATGTTTCTTAATGTCTCATAAAAATAGGGGCAGACTAAAAATGAAAAATTACCGAAAATTATCTTGTTGGGTAAAAGTACATACGTTATTTTTATTTTTGTTTGAAATGTTTACATTTTTCACATATTTGTGATCCGATTTATGAAACCCAAGCAGAAGTCCGAAAACGAAATTTTACAGAAGAACGAGTTTTCGAATTTGTATCGAAAATTTTCCTCAATTTTTGGACAGCTAGAGTCTAAAAACTTGTTTTTCTCAAAAAATTTTGAAAATTCAAATGTAAGTTTTCAAAATTTAAAAAAATTATTTAAAAATAATGAAAGCTTCTAGCACACTCCTGTTTTCAGTAAAATGACCAGAAAACTCTGGAGAATTTAACTTGAGGAGGCAAAAATTTCGACTTCTGCTATTTTTGGTGAAGTTAGGGGAATAATTGACGGAGGGGGATCCTGAAAATTTTCCAAAATAAGGAAGCACCCTACTGGAAATAGAACCAACAAGAGGGTCCAGGGAGGGAAGGTCTTTTGGTGAGATGTGCGAGTTTTTTTTCTATTTTTTGAAAATGCTCCATCCAAAATCAGATTTGAAGTTAATTGTTGCTTGCTGCGAAGTTGTAAAGTGAGCATAGGTTCAAATTTACATGGAACCAATGTACCTGCTTCGAATTTACACTCGAAACTCAAAATTCACCGATAAAAATAAAAATTTAATTTTTAATAAGAAATGAATTCTGCTCAAAAATTTCCAGGAAAATAATTTCTCGATTTTATTTAATACTGAAAAATGTACCTACGTTTGGGTGCCTTAAAATCTCACTTTTTTTCAAAAATTATAGCCCACCCTTCGCTCAAGCACGCGTTCACATCACATAAAGATGGCAAATAAAAGAATCTGGAATGGAAAAAAACTGTAAAATTTCATTGGCATGTAATAAATTGGTAATCACTACGAAAAAATTTCAAAATACTCTGATTCAACCAAAAAGAAATCAGTTATATTTGACCCTGTCCCTGTAAAGAAATAAAATGGAAAATAACATATTTTGACGCCTATCAATCAAGAAATTTTTCATTTACACCCTCCCCCTCCTCGTCCTCTCACAAGATTTTAGGCTTAGTTACTCTCAGTCTGCAAATTACTTATGTTAAATTAGATATCTGTGCTGTTAATTTTGACATGGATATGTCTATGACTGGCCTGAGCGTCAATCTGAAAATTTTGTCAATTTTTTTGTACCTTTTTTGTCCATTTTTCGTGCTCATAAATTCCGACACGAAATTCCTTGACGATGACTTTTAGACATTTTGTCAGACTTTTTGGGCTTGAAAAAATGTTCAGAATTTCAATGAATTTTTGAACTTAGAAAATTGACTTTTAGACATTTTGTCAGACTTTTTTGGAATTTGAAAATTTTTCAGATTTCCATTGGCTTTTTGAACTTTAAAAATTTTCAAGAACTCAAATTAATTTTTGAATTTGAAAAATTTTAGCTTTATCACCATAAAAAATTTCAAGAAAATTCAAATCAGACATTTTGTCCGACTTTTTCGAATTTGGAAAAATTTTTAGATTTCAACTTACATTTTGAGCTTGAAATTGGATTTCGAAAATTTTCCAAAAAAATTCACTTACGAAAATCCGTTACGTAATGACTTTTAGGTAATTTGTCTGACTTTTTTGAACTTGGAAAATTTTTCAAAATTCAAATGACTTTTTGGACTTGAAAAATTTCAAGAAAATTCCAAATTTCACAACTTGATGGACTTGAGAAATGCAATGAGCGAAAGCATATCCTGTGTTTTATGGTTTCATGATTAGTACCTATGGAAATGCAAGGGCCTTTTGTTAGACTTTTGAATTTTAGAAAGGCATATCCATGTACCAATATGCCCGCTTAAAAAATGGATTTATTTTTTTACCTTCATAATCAAAATAGTCTATTTTGGAATTATAGGAAATTCGTATAAAATATGTACGTCAGTATTAAGTCGATAACTCACAATATGCATCATTTATAACAATGTATATAAGTTGAAAAATAAATAAATATCCTCAGTAAGGACCAATGGTACAGTACGATAAGGCGTATAGGTATAGGTATAATACCTATATTATATTATAGGTCTAGGTACGAGCTAGTATAGGTATTATGGAGGAGCGAAAATAACCTTTTTAAGTAGTAAATACGCAACCATCGTAAATTTTCATACATACCCGTAAAAGGTGTGATAGAAAAAAAAATCGCCGTTTGGTAAAGGCGCCGTTTGCCCAAAATTAAAGACCGACATAAATTTTTATCACTAATATGAAAACGTTGAATGGCATTGTAGGCATCGGCTTCGGCTTCGGCTAAAAACAGGTAATAGGTACCTAGCGCTGGTGCTTAGATGGCACGATTTTCTCGCTTTTCTGCATCGGTAGCTTTATAAATTGTGAAAAAAAAGCGCGTCGTGCCGCGCCAATATCGAGCACGTAGACTACCTAATCGAAGCAGCTTCTGTAATGGTGACTTATTGTTGTGCCATTGTCGTCGTCGTCGTAGTCTCGAATTTGTGTAACGCGTCGCAGTGTGCTGGCGTGATTACCACGGTGGAATAAAAAGTATACTGATTAGCGTATGATTTTCTGTTTCCTCTCGTATCGTTCGTATATAATGCGTATGTATAAACGTGTAAACGAGAAAAATGCCTAATAGAAAAGTTGAACAGCAAAATCTGTCAAAATAAGTAATAAGTAAAATATTTCGATTGCCAGTTTCGAAATTAAAACGCCGAGGGTTATATATCTCAGTCGTTTTTCTCATTGCGTTTAAAGTATGCGACGGAAAAGGGAACAAAGTCTTTGGATCGTTTCCCAAATTGCGAAGAGACAACGGAGAATCTGTGCCATTGTTTTCCCAACGGATTTTTTCGTACCTTACAACGGTGTAGAAAATGACGGCTCGGCGTAAATTCGTTGCCAATTTCGATGAGAACACGTTAGATGGGGGTAAGCGAAGAGTTAAGGGGGCGTTGTCGTCGTAATTGCGTTCGTCGTATTTCTGCGTACGGCGTACGGTGCGGGCAAGGCATCTCCGGGCTTCGCAGGGGCCCGACAACGAGCAGGGAACTTATAACGAACGTAGCGGGCATCTCGGGACATCGGCCAGATGGAAAACGCTCTGAAAAATTGCCCGCATTTATCAAAGATGGATCTTGACCCGTTTGTTAAATCTTCTCGCGTTAATTTTAATTCATCTTCGACTTTCTTGTTTCACTTTTACGTGTATACAGTCTCGGCTATGTTTTCTTTAATGAATTTCCACAATACCATTCGATTTTTCCATCTTACTTGCACTTTTTTCGTCCTTTCGGCGAAGAAATATGTATTGCCGAGCGACGAAAGATATTACAAGCCGATATGACTCGCGATAAACAAGATGCATGCGTCTGATGTCTCCAACAGTGTACAAAATTGGGTCAAAATTAAATTAAAGCGCGATTAAGTCGTTGTTTAGAATGTACTACTAGCTTTAAAACAAGAAAAAAATTGTTTGAAACATTTTTTTCTTTAAATTTACTAAATAACGACGACATTTTTTACCAGAAAGTTGAAAGATTAATACGATATTTTTTTTACTCGCGAGAAATTTTTTATTTATTTTGTAAACATACACTGTATCTATGCACTTGGTACTTAGGCTACGTTTCGCGGCTTAATTCATACGCCACAAAGGTAAGAAGGAATAAATTTCATTTTATGTGGCGTTTGTTTACTATAATTAATATTCGCACCGACTGCTTTTATACACGAAGTCTAGCCAATTTTTTCGTCTTTGTTGATGATTCATATCTATTATACTTGGTCGCCTTCGGCTACGCCACGCCACGTCTTGTTATACGAAGAATAAAATTAGCTTAAATAGTCATTACTTACGTTATCATTCATCTAAATCCCCCACCCCCTTCTTATCAAGATTTTTATTCGAGAATTTCAGCGAAATTAGCCACCAGATAAAAGTGTTTCGCCAGTGTGGTTTATTTTTACTCGCGTTTTTGAAAAAAATTCATGAATGAAAGTACGATCGCCTTATGCTATTGTTGTATTATTTTTTTCTTGAAGTACTAAAGTACGTATCATTGCTAGTTAGTCCTTAGTCGTCGACTCATTAACGTCTCCTGCTGTTTTCCCATACTCGTAGACCATACTTGATATGCAATCTCTTGTGTATCGCATGCAGATAAAGATTTTTAGAGTAGTTATCCAGTGATATGAGTAGCTAAATTTAAGGAAGATGAGAGATAGTAGCGAGTCGTAGAGGAACGTACGATTCTTGTTTGATCAATGTTTGAGGTCCAATGGTTCAAACCCCCCCCCCCCTGTCACGAAGCACGAAATGAAAATATTCGGTTTCATAGTTGTAGTATAATATTCGGCTTCTAAATATCTTAAATTCCAAATTCGTATGTTCTGTTTATTATTATTATGATCATTCATTGTTCGATAATCTGTCATGAAGAAAAGTAATGACGATTAATAAATGCATTAGTAGCATTTTATTAAAGGGTGGGGAGGGGGCAGAGGGAGGTCATAAATTAAAATACTTATTACCACGAACTGAAAGCGTTCGATTTATAATTAAAAAATACAGCAAATTTTTCCCCAAAAGAGAAGAGGTTTTAAATCATTGATATATTTTAGGGGTTCGTTTTATTCCTCAACATTTTAATTAAAACAATTTGTTTCTTTTCTAATTTTGATTTCTGATTTAAGGTTGATAAGCCACATTTTATTTGATTTACAGGTACCTAGGATACAAACCTTTTTTTTTGCTACAAATATACAAATGAAAAAATTATATGACTTATTTTAAGAAATTACCTCAAATTTTACCAAATTTTTCAACTAAACAGCTGAGTTTTTCAAATACCTACGTTGAAGTCCTGAAAAAAATTACAAAGTAGATGCTAAAAATTTGAATTCAAATTGTAAAATTTTTCAAAAATGAAGTATCCAATTCTAATTTTACTCCTCTCCCTTCCCCTCATACTCCTACTCCTAATATCAATTTGCTAAGAAAAAGACGAGCCACAACGTAAAACAAATTTTTTTCGAAATTCTGACCGAACTCGACGTTTTTTGAATCAAAAAACCTTTTTTTCATCAATAAAACTCATATTCAAAAATTGAGTATGTTTCAGCGTTTTTCTCTATCACGTCAGGTTTCTTCTCAAAACGGTTTTTTTTTTTAAATTAATTTGTCTATTTTTCAACATTTTGAACTCAAAAAATTTTTATTTCTGCGAACCAAGAGTCCTACGAAAAAAATGACTGGAAACAAAATCGCAGAGCGTAAAATTTCCTTCCTCATATAAACAATTAATTTTTTTCTGGTGGGGGGGGGGGAGGTGGGGTTGGTTTTCAAGATATTTACGATGAAAAATCAAAGCCTAATTTTTCAATTTTCATAAAAATATCTTAGAAACTAGGCTTCCCAGGAAAAAATTAATCGCCAGCTTAGGAAACGAAATTTTACGTCCTTCAATTTCATTTCTATTCATTTTTTTCTTAGGGCCTCTAAACCGTCCAAAAAACCAATTTTTCAAATCAAAAATTAACATTAAAAAATACTGCACTTTTTTGCCAAAAAAATGAGTTTTGCGAAGTAATAACTCGCCAATGTTGATTTCGATTTTTTGGACGAACCAGGAGTCCTACGAAAAATATTAATGGAAATAAAATTATAGGGCATATAATTTCCTATTCCTACTGGGCGCCTAGTTTTTCCTGAAGAGGCTTAGTTTTCGAGATATTTTTACCGAAAAATTAAATTTTGATTTTTCATTGTAAATATCTCGTAAAGTTGCTCTTTGGAAAAAATGAATAGTTCACTAGGGGGAAAAAATTTTATGCTCTACAATTTTGTTTCTATTTATTTTTTTCGTAGAATCCTTAGTTTGCCCAGAAAATCGATTTTTTGAGTTCAAAATGACGTGAAATAGGCAAATTTTTCCAAAAAAGATTAATTTTGTGAAGAAACCTGATGCGATGGGATTTTATCATTTTTTTTTAAATCATCTATTACGAGTATTTTTTCAACATTTCTATCGCAGGACTGTGATTTCTATAAGTCAGATGGTCTTTTTTTATACTTAACAAATTAAAAGTCTGATAATATTTCTTTCATCAAGATTTTTTCACAGAAATATGCAAATTACTATTTCTTAAAAAACTGTACTGCTGTCGATTATTAAAAGAATGATCGATTAATCGATTACTGTAAATTTAATCGACTATAATTTTAATCGAATTTGAACAATACTTTTAATCGACGATATTCAACACTTGTAAAGAAACAACACGAACCAATTAATTACGAGTTTCAGTTTAGTAAATTTCAATTTTTTTGAATTTTAACGAATTTTTATGGTACGTTAAAATTATTCTTTATATTTTGCAATATCCCCCGCCCCATACTTTATCAACTTTTACAACATTTCAAGTTATTTTAATGAAATTTTTAACGATTTTTAATCGATTTCGATTAATCGACCGCAAGTTTTAATCGATTACGATTAATCGATTAATTGACTAAATTTTTTTCCCCATAATCAATTATAATCGACAGCACTAGTAAAAAGTAATGAAAGTTCAAGGAAAATTGTTGAACTTTCGTGAATATCGCTCGAAAATTCTAAACGTGACTACGAAAACGTTGAAAAAATTACAAATTTTTTTTTCAAAATTGGAAAATTTGAAAAAAATTTTAAATTATTTTTAACATATTGTGAACAATTTTGACGCAATTTCAACCATTTTTACAAAATTTTGAACAAATTTTTTTGGTGTTTTAAACAATTTTTTCAATGTTTTAAACAATTTTTAGTACATTTTTTTATAATTTCTGTGCTACCTACTTTCAATGATTTTAATGGTGTTTTGTTAAGCAATTTTTCGTAGAATTTTGTGAATTTTTACACTGTCTTGAATCATGTTCACAATTTTTTCCAACAATTTTCAAATCAATCAGACAATTTTTACATAATTTTGAACAATTTCTAACGTTTTACTTAAATCAAATTACTCTTCAATAAATTTTATTGTATTTTGAATTCGTTCCATCTTTTTACACAATTCTGATGAGATTTTATCGTTTTTTTGCTTCGTTTTTAAACATTTTTCGTGTCATTTTTCGAACCGTGTAAAACGTAGGTAAATGCTGCCCATATTTAATATTTTTTTAAACTCTTTCATCACAGAATTTTTGGCATTTTTAAAATGTTTTCAGTTCTCTGGTATTTTTAGGGTGGAAGACGGTGAAATTTCGAGTAAAATAATGATGTCTACTTTACATAGAATTTTTTTTTTTACAACTCTGGCCTATCAGTTTAATTTACACCCTTTTATTTCTCTTTTAACCTTGAAAAATTCAACTTTGAAAGACTACAAGGTTTTTTTCTGCAGTAAATGAGATTGAGTCGTCGCGGAATTTATTTGAGTGAGCACAATTTTGGATCCGTAAAAGATGGAATTTCGTCGTGAATTCCACACGCTCATAATACATATAATTTGAAATTTCTTTCTCGCTCGAGTACATAGATTACTCTACCTGCTTTGTAAACAGATGAAAGAATATTTCAAAACGTTTCATCACACGGGCATACTTCTTCGAGTGCTTATTTTTTTGCAAACGACCAGAAAAATATTTTCGCGTCGAGAAATGCCGATTTTTGGCATTTTTTTAACCTCCTCGACAGCGTTTGTAACGTGATGCGAAGCTTCTTTGAAAGTATCGGCTGTTACTTCGAAACAACTCGAGCGTGAAAAATTTTCTCGTTCAGGTATACAAATTTATGCCTTAATTGAAAATTTTTTTACCATCAATTTAGCTCGCGAGGTAAAGTCTTCGAACTTTTGAGATGTGTTCACCCTTGCGATGTTGCCGCTGTTCGTTCGTTATTTTTGGGAGAAAATTTACCCCTTTTTTTTGCGTCAATAATGCGAATAAATTTATGAGTTTAATTTTAAACTTTTCATATTTCTTATTTAAGTTTTCGAAAAGATGTTGAAAACGAATTAATCGTCGGAATAATAAAATATTTGATGATAAATCAAAGATCTGAGAGTCGAGGAGGGAACGTGTTCGTGGGATGTGATTTTCTGCAAGTATAAAAATAGCAAATATCCAAATTTTCTCTATCAATTATACTTTTTATCCATTGAATTGGCTGAAATGTGTATTCGAGGATTGTATCCGCTCCGAATTAGTTATTATTGATACGGTTTTGGCTTTGGCCTTCATTTTGATAAGTTCATGTTCACGTTTGTCTTCAAAGAACGACGTATAGCCTGTGTAGGTATTTAATTGGAATGAAGCGCGGAAATTGTCTTAAAACTGTCATAGGTATAGTCAATTATTTTTTTACAGGATATTGTCTTGTTTTTTTCAATTTATAAGGTGTTTCATTATGAAAGCTATCGGATTTATGAGCTAAATTGAAGACATTTTTGACAATTTTCAAGAAACATGAAACTTAAAATGTTGTAGACCGATGACCTGGTAGAAAATTCAAATACCATGCTACCTACATATAAAAATATTTTATCCAAATTCATAATTATCAAGTCGTTTTTCTTCTTTTTTTTTGGTCAATTTTGATTCGTCTTTTTTTAATTGATTTATTTTTTTCTCTTCTCCAACGTTTTACCAAAAAATCATTAAATAATTTTATTTTCTGAACATTAAACCCAGAAATCGAACCATTCCTTGCCAATATCATTCAAAAATTGTACCATGGGTCATCAATTTTTTTTCATATTTTGCATGATATGTCGCAAATCGGTGCTTCATCCAATCAAGTCAAATTTTTCCTGAGATCGGCATATCTGAAGTTTTGACATGAAGGGGGAAACCATAAATTTCAATTTTCAAAAAAAAAAAATTCCTAAAACTTTGACAAGTTTGAAACATGGAAAATTAGAGGTTTCGATATTCATCAGACCTTTGAGTAGAATTTTTTGGAAAATTTTTTAAATCAGGGTAGCTACCATTTTTGACAAGAACCCCTTCCTCCCATTATATTTTTACTAAAAACCGTATAAAAAGTCAAAGCTTTGCAATTTTTCGTACCAACTTATATCAGTGTAGCCTCTTTCAATAAAAATCACTAAAAAAATTTATCAAAAATTGAAAATGAGCACCAATATAGTTGAAATTATTTTTGAGGAAATTTTTTTGAAATTATTTTATTAATGGAGATTTTTAGCCAAATATGTAAATTAATCGACTATTTATTTTGTTTCTCTGTTTTAGGTGAGTGCCTATTTGGAATTTTTACCATAAGATTTATAGATTGAAGATAAGTAAGTTTTTTTTGAATAATTCGTGCAAGAAAATGTATAAGATTATTGATGAAAGTATTGAACGCAAAAGATCCCCCCTCCCCTTCGCCCTCCCCTCCTCTTCCCTTCCAACTCATTAATAACTAAATTTCTCCGCTGCAGAGAAAAATAATTTTTAAATCCAAGAAGTCAGAATCTCTGAATTTTTTTAAGCTGATAATTTTCGAATTTTGAAAAATTTTAAAATTCTGGTTTTCAGGACTTGAAAATTTTTAGACATCTGATTTTTGAAATTCTGACTTCATGACTTGAGAATTTCAGAGATTCTAGAATTTCTGAAATTTTTTATTTTGACATAGGAATGTTAGTTTGTGTTTACTTTTATGACTTGTATCAACCAAATAATTTTATTCAGTGGTCATAACGAACAAAAAATTTACAAAAACGAATTCCAATTGAGAAAATGATGAAAAAAACACGAAAAATGCAGCTTTCAAAATATTTTGATGAAATTTAACAATTTTTTTTCACTGTTTTTATCCTCTATTTCATTTTTGATGAGTTTTTTCACTTATTCCAATTATGAAATCGATCAATTTACCGCCCTTTTCACCCTTAATTTTATTCGAGCTGATGATTCGCACTCTGCGCAGAAATTCATCTCCCGGCACGTGCCCCATCTCGAGAAAAATTCCTCGTTACGGTATAAAAAAGAAAGAAAACCGGCGGCGTATCGCGTATTATGCTAATCTAGCGTGTCGTCACGGCGCATCGTCATAGTATAATATGAAATGATATACAGCTCGCTGGTGACGTACCCGTATTTATATTCAAATAGTCCGCACGCGTTTCGATCTTACAAATATATGGTCCTTTATATTTAGAAACAATGCTGACCTGCAGGAGAAAAAAAGGGCAATTTTTTTACATTATTTGGAGATAACAATATATACGTAAATGTAACCTGTCTATATATCGTATACAATGTAGATACTCGACTCGTATATACGCAGAACATTATAAGATTTGCTACGAAAATGTAGTACTAGGTATGAACTCTCGCACAATCATATCTTATGTACTTACAGTGGGAAATTCCATTAGACATACGTGCGAATTGTGAAGTTCATATTTGCGGAAAATTGAATCGTGTAATCGCGATGTAATGTGAATTAGCTATCACGACTCTGTATATAAGTAGTTCGTAATGTACCTTGGTATAGATATACCTATCATAACGTCGAAGTAATTTTTCGCAGTTAATTCCAGCTCATAAAAATAATCTCTTTATGATGATAAAATTACCAGCCATTAAATAAATATAGAGATAAAACAATTTACTTCAATTTTTTTTCCTAATGTCGTCGTCGCAAATGTACTGATGATTTTTTTTTCATGATCTCTAATTTACGTGGAAAGATGGTTTCGACAGATTTTGGGTTTTTTTCGAAGTAATGAAATTTCAGGGTGTCTCTCGGACTCTAAAAGCACGAAAATTGACCAAAATGCACGAAATTTCAATGAAACTGATTAAATTTTGAAGTTTTTTCTGATAATATTCCTTGAATTAAAATTTGAATTGAAAAAATGTTGAAATTTTAGCTTTAAATTATTTTTCTCTGAAAAAATGTTTATCATCGCTCCGCTCAGGTTCAATAAATTTATTTATCTTTTTTAAAAAAAATTATAGATAATTGTACTTATTTTTCAAAATTTTTCATGAAATCGAATGTTTTCCTGCCAATTCAACCACCCTTTGAATCAATTGAATTTGTGGTGCTTGGGAGGGAGGGAGGGATGTACGGAAGGAGGGGGAGAGGGTCCGGACCTCCTTGCATGATGACAGAAATTTGAGAAAAATAATGAAATTTCAACTTTTGAATGCATTTTTTTGAAAAAATTTTCGCCTTTACTTCGTTTGGGCTTGAATTAACTGAATTTTTTTATATTGATAAAATAATGAATATTTTTCAAATTTGGCAGAAAATCGATGAAAATACAAAATTTGGCTGAAAAGCACGAAATTATGATAAAATTGATTAAATTTCAATCTTTTAATTACAGTAGCAGATATTTTTCAAAATTGTAGGGGAGAAGGAGGATGTTTCGGACATTGCTCGTTTTAAGCACTTCGAGGTTAGTTTGTTTGATGATTCCAACACATTGTGGGGACTTTAGGAACG
>FIZU01000745.1:0-23782 GCA_900064475.1 Pseudococcus longispinus
TTTAGACTATAAATACCAAGTTCCACTGGATAATTCAAAATTCGGTGCTCAGGGCCAAATCACCCCCATAAACCCGGCTACGCTCTTTAGAATAGGCATTGAACTCACTTTCTTGTATATTCAAGTCGACTTGTAATCTATTGGACGAATTGACTAAATCTTGATACAAAGCTGCCGTCTGGTCGAAAACTTGGACTAGCATTGTGCAGGTTTTGGGATAATCGCATCTAGCAATCACAGATACTTGTTCCAGTTGTTGAAGTACCATGCCCATATCGTCCAAAGGATCGTCCAAGCCATCACTAAAATCAATACAAAACATTAAGAGTATAAATCAAACACGATCGGCATACTTGGGTTTATGATTTACCGAATTATGACGGGAACTGCTTCGAGACGAGCTGACACGTAGGCGTTGGTTACTTCGGGAGTGTATGTTTCTAATAAATGCGGTTCGGAAGCTTTCACATAAGGCACAGATGCAACCATACGTTGCCATAAACTCAATAAATAATGAACGCTATTCGGAGCGAATTGCCAAACCTTGGAAAAAAATTTAAAAAAATAATTAAAGACCCGATTTGCATTTAACATACGCAGGCCTAGCAAAGTACTTTTACCTGTAAACTCTCGACAGTGAACTTGGTGATTAATTGAATAGTTTCCGGGTAGTTTTCGATCATCACCAACTCTCCGAGTTGATAATTTGATTTTAAACGAGCTAAAAGTCTACAAAATTCGTGGTAATTATTCGGATTTCTTAAACCCTGAAAATAGAAACAAATTTAGAACATATTTTTAATAAATCCTTCGGCCAGTTTGAATGAAACTGTATCAAACCTGCGGATTTTGTAAGATATGTTTGAGTCCGTTGACTAAATGAGCGAGAAACTTGGCCCTTTCCGGATTGCTAAACAAAGATCGTCGTACGGATGCTATTTGAACTAAACAAGATAACGCCTACAAAATACAAAACAGATTTTTGAATAACGTTTCCAACATATGCGCTAATTTTAGTCAAAATAACGCTCGAGATAACTCACCAAAGGGGATAAACTGCTGGGTAAGGAATGATACAAATTGAAGAATAATTTAAGCGTCGTATAATCTAGAAATGCGGGTCGCCAACTTGTAGGAATTTGAACGGTACATAAATCATCGGAAGATTCGTCCGTCGACGTGCCGATGAAATCAAAAGTTAGGCAATTATGTGCCAATCTCAAACACTGTGTTATTAAACCATGCTATAACAAGATTACATTTAGAAAATATTCTTAATATGTCATTACGCCTCAAACGAGATATGAACTACCTGAGAAACATCGTCAAAATTTAAACTTTTGCAATTTTCATTGGCCGTACTCAATAATGAACACGCTAATCTGAATATTTCGAATAACTGGGTATCCCGAAACGACGACGCTATTTTTCTATGTTTTGTGATTGACCTATTACCTTCGGAATCTGATATTTGATTCATCTCAACTACCAATTCTGATAAAAGTTGAACGCCCACCATACAATATTCCACAGATCCCTAGAAATAAACCGATAAATAAGTAAGCGAACTTTCAAACAAAGCACATCGCTAACGTCGTAATATTTTACTTGTAAGAACTGGGAAATATCATTGACAACATTTCTGAACACTTAATCTTCTTTTTCGCCATCAAACCAACCTAACTTTGAAATACGAGCGAATAAAGTAATCAAAGCTTGAAGCACAAAATTAGGAAGTTTCGGTCTAGTAGCTAAATAGTTCAGTACGTAGTTTCCTAAACAAATAAACGTCAAAATTACACCATAATACTCGATGCACGATGAACTAATCAAAGCACCTTACTTATATCGATTCTCTGTTGTAAAGGTAAATTTTGCGAACTTCTGGAGATAATTTTCGTAAGTGTCGTACAAGCTAATAATTGAGCATAAGATGATTCGCTACGTTCAAGGAGTAACTGACACTTGGAAAGTGCATCGGGTGAATTTTGAAACACAACTAGAGCTTTCTCGGCTTCGATTCGAATGTTCGGATCCTGAGATTCGTATAATTGCGTACAAAGCAATTCCAGTTGCTGCACTTCCTGCTTAAAAGCAACAAAACAAGTTATAATTAGTTAAAATTTGTAACAATTAAATACTAGAAGTTAAAGTAATATCTTATACCATCAATATTCAAGATAGATATACGCAATGTGAAAAACTCTCACGCACCTATGGCTTTAATTTAGAACCGTTCGATAACGCCGGTATTGTATTTCTAATCAAGACTAAGAAGTAAATGTATCAGAATCGTGATTCTAATTCAAATACGAGCCAAAAATAAACAATGGCAATACAATTACTTCGTTACGGTTGTACTCGCAAATTTCGATGAAAGAAATAAAACGCCGAAATGATGAAATTAACTTGTATTTAAGAATATGCAATTTATACATGAATGTATAATTGTTATATTAACAAATTATGTACATATGATGGTATAACTTGGATATATTATGCGCTAAAATGTAATTGCGTTCAATATTAGATTAAAATTGAAAAAGTGTAATACATACGGTATCATTCATTGTACGAAAAGTAAAGCTTGCTATTGTTATTCTAGAGGTTAATATTAAACTCCTTGGCGTATTGTATCGAATAAATAATTAAACACAGTTTTTTCACATCATACCACTCTTAAAATCACCGGGAAATGGGAAAAATATCGCCGATTTTGACACACACACACGACACACCACTACACGCGGGGATACTCATCTCTTATCCGCCATTTCTGCCGTTTCTACATTTTGTTGAATATAAGTGCTGCGATCTATAAACAAACAAAGCAAAATATATGGAGCGGCGGGGAAACGCGTTGAGCTTTTCTACCATTTTTCCACCCACTTTGCAGACGATTGTTGAATACCAGGGGAAAAGTCGTTCATTAATAAAATTAATTAATACTTTTTAGTTTTTTTAGCTCATTTTTTAAAAAAATGAATGAAGTTTTAGTCCCACAATTCTATGTGTTGCTTCATAATCATACAGATCTCATAATTTGTTTACGAGATATGCTCCTCCGGTAGGCTTTCAACTTCGACCTATTACAACCGGTAGACCATTTTAGCTTTTTATTCCACAATTCAATAAAGATTTTTACTTGTTAAAAATGGATAGGAAAAGTTTTGTAAGTCCGTTTTACATCAATTTCAATGTGAGAAGATGGACATGGATTCATTTATCTTATCATCTCTTTTGAGATAATTATTTAGGCATAGATATTTTATAAATACCTACTATTTATAAAGACCAACAATTAAAAATTTTCAAGAAAATAAAAATATGAAATTTTGATTACTAATTACCTATTATAAACTATAAAGAGGATCAATATCGAATTAATGAAAAGTTTTTCAGGATTTTACTAAATAAGCGAAAGGAATATACCGATGATTACGTAGTCAATGAACATTCAAAACTGAAATTCCAACTTTCAACCCTTTTGATCTCGAAGTATCAAAGTTGCAAAGGCAAACGTGGAAACGAATGACAACTTTCGAATCATTTCATAGAACGATGAACGATAGTCTACGAATTGGGTGGAAACGAGTGGAAATACGGCGTGGTGACCAGGCCCTACTGTACAAAATGTTGAAAAATTCATGAAAATAGTATTTACGTGCCTTAGTATTTATTATTTGAAAAAATAAAAAAAAACATCACAAAAGCTAACATTTAAATTAATAAATACACAAACAAACAAAAAAGACACTACGATGTTTAAAAAATTTCAATTATTTCACAATTTTATTAATTTTTAAATGCACATTCGAATGATATTAATTTTTGAACTCGTAGATTTACATTTAACATGTAAAGTCGACATTTCATCAAGATGTATAGCCCCAGAATTGAATTCCGGTTTTTTCACATATCCTAAGCATAATCACAGTTAATTCCTTCGATGTTTCTAATAGTTGATGTAAATGGTATCGCCATCTTCGACGGCGTAAATATTCATTGCTTTTAATTGATCGGACATTTCAACTTTAATAGCAGGATTCTGAAAACACGGCGAAACATTGAAAAAAAAAAGAAATAAAATGAAAAATTATTACATTTGAGACGTAACGATACTAACTTTGGAAGAAATACGAACTAAGTTAGGTGACTCTGTATTAATATTGAAAGCACGTTTAGCTATGGCAATTAATTTATACACCGCGAGAGACAGATGAACTCGTTTTTTAATTATTTCTTTGGCACCATCTTCGGTCATATGGACGAGATTTATTGTAATTAAATGCCCTTTTAGAGAAGGATCAATTTCAGTAGGAACTTCAGCAGGTCCATATTCTAAAAAAACAGACAAATTATAACAATAAATGTACATTTAGATGGGAAATATAAAAACCGGATCAAGTACTTTGAACAAGCAATGGATATCGAGGATGATCGAATAAAAATTTTGCCTTTTCTTTTTCATCATTTCTGCTACAAAACCAATCTTTGGCGAATTCCCTAAGATAATCGTACTCAGCGCTTCGTCTTTCATCTGGCATTATTTCGCGCCCATTTAAAACCTGAACATGAAATTATTAGGTTATAAAATTTTATTTTTTAGTTTATCGCTAAAAATTGAAAAAATCATACCTTGAGATTTCCAATACGAGCAATAATTTTTTCTCTGTATGATAAAAATTTATCACTGGTCGTCAGCGGATTTTTATTTATCCTCAAATCTTTTAATGCTGGTAAATTATTCAGATCAATGATATCAACGTACTGAAAAAGTAGTCATATAATTATATCACAAAATTAATTTTTTAATTGCAATAAAATTACTCACATTTTTAATATAATTCTCCGAAACATAAAGAGTATGTAATTTCAAAAACAGTCGTTCTTCCGGTGGAATAATTATTTCGGTGATTCCAGTATCACATGCATTGATTATTTCTAACCTAATAATAAATACAAATTTAAGAAATCATTAGAAAAATTATGAAATTAAATTCAAAAGCAACATGCCTATTAATATTTACCTTGGTAAATGTCCCAATTTACAAATTTCGGACCAATTGTGAATTTTATTTCCTTGAATATCCAAATGCTTCAAGTTATAGAATATCACTTGAGGTGTTTCTAACACTTCTATGTTACAAAATGGTACCTGCGAAAGATTTAAAACCAGATTACACAATTACACATCGATATTCGTTCAAAAAATAATGCAAAAAATTGTGCTACCTTTAGCGTTTCAATCTGAGGCCACATCGCTGCTAAATTTAATATATCGTTCCAAGAATAAATAGTTCGACAAAGGAATAAATGCAATAATTTAGTAAAAGCGTCGTTGTATTGTTCCGGATCTTCGGGAATTAATAATCGGCTGTCGCTAAATTAACAATAATAAAAAAGATTATTTTTCTTCGGTCATTGAATCGTACGGATATGGAATATTTAAAAAGTAAAAATTTACTTCAGACTTAATGACTTCAATTTTTGTAATTGTCTTCCAATGATAGCTATTTCTTCCCATGATGTGATCAAATTATTGGATAAATCTAAATCAACGATGTTTGGACAAGCGTTTTCGATTTCGCCAAGATCTCCAGGACTGCTAACGTTATAAGCTGCTAAATTGACCACTCGTAAAGACTTTAAAGGTCTAAATAACACAAAAAATTCAACATTTATCAACTATCGGTACTCAGATGTTTAAATAATGATGGAAATATACAAACCCTTGCAACAATTTAACTTTTTCCAAGTTTACGAAATCAAACACAGCTACGTCGAATTCTTTCATACTATTTTCATATTCTTCTCTAGCTTTTACAACGTCGTAATCGTACTGTTCTTTTAGAGCATCGACAAATTTACATCCGAAATTGACATCCGTTGATTTTACAAATGAACCCGATTTAGGATATCTGCGACAAAAAAAATTCGCATATTATTTATACAAAAAAATCTACGCGAAATAAATTCTAACCCTTTACTTACGTAGCGCTGAAATACCGAACACCTTTATAAGTGCCATCATGTTTTCCATCATTTGGACAATCCCAGTCAATGCCAAACCACGTACCAGCAAAAGGAGGAACTTCGCCAATGAATCGTATTGTTCCTCTTTTCTCGCCATAAACAATCCGATCGCCGACGCTCATTTTAAATATAATTTGTTTCAACTTGATTTTAAGCCGATCATTTATTAACGCTGAAACAATTAGAGATGAAGATGGAAAATTTACAAAATGGAAAAAAATAAAACGTTAGTGATTTTCTATTACTAAATAACCATATTCGATTCAAAAATTAATTTTAAAAAAATGAGCTAAATATGGATTCCGGTAAACATAACAAAAATATCAATTTTAAGCTGCGGGCATCTAATGACCGAGAATTTTTCTGATTGTTTTGATTCGAGGTGTTTTGATTGGTTAATCGCTCGATGCAAATTTTATCAACCTATCAAAATGGTTTAAATTGTTTTTCCACGAAATAGGGAAAGTCAATCAAAATGCGGGTAGCGTTTTTTTGCCTTGTTCTTATCTCCGTGGAAGGCAAAATGACGAAGTTTTGAAATAACTTGAAAAATATCATCTTTGCAGAAAAAGTACAAGAGACATTTTTTAAAGAGAACTGAAAAAGCTTTCCATTTATGTTTAGATATTTGGATTTGATTTCAGTTTTAAATGGTGTCATGGTGGATGATAATTCGGGTAAGCTCACCACCTACCATGACACCATATAAAACTGAAATCAAACACAAATATCTAAACATAAATGGAAAGCTTTTTCAATTCTCTTTAAAAAATGTCTCTTGTACTTTTTCTGCAAAGATGATATTTTTCAAGTTATTTCAAAACTTCATCATTTTTTTGCCTTTCACGGAGATAAGAACAAGGCAAAAAACGCTACCCGCATTTTGATTGACATTCCCAATTGATTTCATTAGCTATTTTTTTAATTAAAAAAATTGATTACCTATTTAAATGAAAATTTATTTATCATTGTAAAAACATTGACACATTATTTGAACATGGCACATTAAATTTGAATTGAAATGGAACTGTACAAGCACAGAAATACAATCTGCATTGTTTTGTTTAAAAAAATAGTTATTCAAACTTCAAATTATTATAAAACAACGATAAGTTCGACAAAATACCTCTCTTTGAAACAATTAATCTTCAACAGAGTTGAAGAGAGGAGGCAGAAAATTTACGAAAAAGAAACGTTGGCAATCTCATACAATGTAGGAAGGACTGCATTGAAGTAAGAAGTACCTACGATATTAAAAGAATATTTATATTATGCGTAAAAATTGCGCATAATTATTGTAGGCTACAGTATTATTGGCACGAGTTACCTAACTCTTACAAACAAGTCACAAACCTACAAAAAAATATTTGTTAAACAACAAAAATGTTGGTGATATTCTCCTTTTGGTCCCTCTCTATGTAGATGTCCCTATGTATGGCTATGTATATATAAAGTTGGGCGTCTGATGATGATACGTCTTCAAAAATTCAAAATGATGCTTAATTACATTACATACGTTGCCATTGCTAAAATAGCCACACCATTCACCAGTACAACAAAGTACTCGTGTTAAAACAAAGAGAATGATGACAAAATTCTACGAATTTTCACCTTTTTCTATTAGGGAAAATACGAAAATAATTATTTTGTATTATTTTTCAACGAGTCCTGGGAACTTTCCTACTCCAACTTTTACAAAAGATAAAAGACAACTTCAGCTACTCGGTCTTTACTTAGCGAAAATTAAAGGAAGGGAAACTTTCAACTTTGGAAAAAATAGAACAGAAACAAAAACAAAAATTCGACAAAAGAACGAATTGCGCATTGCATTGCGCATCGTTGCAGTACCCGCTAAACGAACGAAAGTGCAAAGTACGACAACGTTGTAAATGCAATACGACCCATTAACCTGTAAATAGGCGGGGAAAAGAAATGTTATCGGAGACCGGCGTCGTAACTCGTCATTGGAATTGAATTTTTAGTGTACTGCCAGAGTGGTGATTACGATAATTATTGTTTCGTTGAAAATGTGTACAGAAATATAAAATATGAAATAAGTTTCGTGTTCTACTTAATTTTTATTTTCAATCAAAACACGCGAAATAGAAGAGTAGAAAAAGGTACAGTACAACCTATTGTTTATTACAGTTATCACACAAAACACCAAACGCGTTATCACATATAGTTGAATATTAAAAATACGCGATAATTAAATCGATTTAAATTTTAAAATTGAAAATCAAATCACTGATAACCATAATGTTAAGAATTTTGACCCCAAACTTGTTTCATTGCAGATAATTCTTTATTGGTTAGAGCGTTTAACGAAAATCCAGTGTGTTTGTCTTGATATTCCAAATCCCTTAGTTCATTAACTTTTACTTTCATATCGCTTCTTAATTTATTTATTTCGATATTAGCGTCAATCATATCTTGATTCAGCATCTCTTTGGCTTTTTCTTTCGATAACTTGGTAATATTTGATCCAAAAATTGTCCATACTTTTTGACCATCTCGTAATTTATCCAAAGCACGTAAACTTTCCCGATCCCAGTTCCTTCTCAAATCCAAACTGACCGAGTCGTTTTTATCGACTAATATCTGCTCGGCTTTTTTTTCCACTTCGAATAAATGATGTAATTGCTTTTTCTCCTCGTTATCCATCTGTGAAAATATATTATTTTACTTCAGTTGAGGATATGAAAGATTGAACACAAAAACACTTTGTGATAACGAATTTATCAACGACCGTATTTTCACTTTCAATTAATTTTTTTCTTAATTTTCTTAATGATAATGTAATTGATATGACCTGTTGAAAAGTTATAGATATTGAAATAGATAAGTTTCGGATAATCGAGTCAAATTCAGTGGCGATATTCTCATTGCCAGCCAATTTTGTGCGTAGTTGAGATTGTTTTCATTTCTACGAATACTCATATCTCTGTTGTAATCAATTCAAAAGTTGGCATTTCATCTAGTGTATTTCGATAGACATATTTTTCAGTGTGTTTTATTACTGCAGTGTAAGAAAATTAATTCGTGTAATTTTTCAGACTAATTTTTGAAGAAAAATTATGAATGGTTCAGCCGAATCACATGCGTGCTATGGTCCGTTGGTGGCTTCCATTGATGAAGGAACAACCAGTACGAGATTTATGGTTAGTTCATAAATAATACTATCTACTAATCTTGTTGACCTTCTTAACCATCGATCAATAGTTCGTCTTACGTACTCGTTGGTTAAAAATAACAACATTTTGTGCAGGTATTCTCATCAAAAACCGAACAAATCGTAGCCTCTCATCAAATACGTATCCATAAAGAATACCCGAACCCGGGATGGGTCGAACAAGACCCAACCAAAATCATAGATTCAGTAATTTCAACCATCGAAGAAACCATAAAAATATTACAAAACAAAAACATCAATCCTGCTGATATAGTTACCGTTGGCATTACAAACCAAAGAGAAACCACTCTAGTATGGGATAAGATAACTGGTCAACCATTAAGTAAAGCAATAGGTACCTGTTTGTTTTTACTGATAACATACGTCAATGATAAAAACCATACCGCCTACGAAAAATTCGACTAATTCTAAAACAAATTTTATAATTCGTGGAAAAATTACGAGAGTAATTTTCCTACCTAAGGTACGTTCTCGATTGAACTCTGTGGATTATTAATTGCATGTATAATGGAGGGAAAACTCGATGATTTGTGATTTTCATATTTAATTAGTTGTTTTGCTTAAAAACCGCCCGTTTATCGATGATTAATGTTATCGAAAGATTTTATTTCAGGGAATGTCTCGTTTTTATTATCTTTGACAACATCACGATTAATTTTGATTCGTTTAATAGCATTTTAAACTATCAACAAAGTTGTTTTAATTACCGTAATTAAAACTGGTTTTTAAAATAAAAACTATAACACGTATGCACTTTCGAGACTAACGTGTCAATTTTTATTTACAGTATGGATGGATAATAGAACGGTGGAAACGATAGAGAATTTATTAAATACGAAACCTGACAAATGTAAGGATCAATTGAGAGAAAAATGCGGATTACCGATAAGTCCATTTTTTAGCGCATTAAAATATCGTTGGCTCATCGACAACGTACCGGAAGTAAAAAAAGCAATTCAAGAAAACCGTTGCTTATTCGGCACAATCGATTCGTGGCTCATATGGGTACGATATAGTTACGCGAATATTTCTGGTATTCGATTCCAAATCACATCAGTCGTTTACTTTTTTTTATATAGAATTTAACGGGAGGTGTTAACGGAGGTATTCATGTAACCGATGTCACGAACGCTTCTAGAACCATGCTAATGAATATTTCTACCTTGGAGTGGGATGAAGACTTAATAAAGTAATTATAAAATTATTTTTTCTTTCCGAAAGACATAATTATCCTAACATTTGGGTATTGTGTTCGAACAGATTTTTCGATATAGATAAGAAGACTTTACCAAAAATTTGCAGCTCGTCTGAAATTTACGGATATTTTAAATGCACATCATTGAAAAACACACCTATTTCGGGGGTAAGTACTCTGGTCAACGTTCAATTATTTTACACGAATGTATGAGTAATGTATTGTGAATCATTCTGATAAATATTTTACTTATCACGTGAAATCACGTTTATCTTATTCAAAGGTTGATTAGTGAAACATGTTACTGAGATAATTTTACAACAAGAATAAAAAATTATCTAGTATTTTGGCGTCGCCGTTCGCCTTTGTATTGGGTTAAAGATCGATATTAGAGGAGATGACGTGTTTATCATTAGTGTTTATTGAGTAACAGATCGTAATACTGAAATGCTAAATTGAACTTCGCATTTGTACTACCGACCAGCGAGTATTATTCTTGATAAAATGTAAAAAATTAAGTCTGCGATGAAATTCATTGTAAACATCAAAGTATATAAGCCGCCAAGTTTTTTTCGGCTTCATACCAACAAATTTCACCAGTTGGTAGCCCTGACTGAGGCAAACCAAAAATGCTATGTAGGCATGGCACCTATCTGTTCATGATAAGGAACTAGGGGTACTCAAAGTGTACCACTCCCTCAATTTTGTATAAAAAAAAATTTTCCAGGAAAAATGAAATTTTTGGGAGAATTTGAAGAAGGGGGCATACTCTACTCACATACCAAATTTCAGTCAAATCGAACGAAAGGGAGCCGTTCTACAGTAATTTTTTCAATTTTTACCATGGAAAATTGAACTCTTTTCAGTCTGCGAAGAGTTGTATGGGCCGGATCTAGCTCATTTTTGGTATGTAAAGTTGTGAGGACCTAGCATACCCACATACAAAAAATGAGCCGAATCCGGCTCATACAACTCTTCGCAGACTGAAAAGAGTAGAATTTTCCATGGTAAAAATTGAAAAAATTACTGTAGAACGGCTCCCTTTCGTTCGATTTGACTGAAATTTGGTATGTGGGTAGAGTATGTTCCTTTCTTCAAATTCCCCCAAAAATTTCATTTTTCCTGGAAAATTTTTTTATGCAAAATTGAGGGAGTGGTACACTTTGAGTACCCCTAGTTCCTTACCATGAACTGATGGGTGCCATGCCTACATAACATTTTTTGTTTGTCTCAGTCAGGGCTACCAACTGGTGAAATTTGTTGGTATGAAGCCGAATCACCCTGTAGTTAATTTTGAATAGCTTCACTTCGGTTCCTAAGTTAAGCTCATTAGCTCAGACCCGAGCTGTTTTATCTTCGGTGAAAATATTCACAATTTAAGTACATTATCTATTTTCTAGTGTTTAGGTGATCAACACGCAGCTTTAATAGGGCAATTATGCTTAGACGAGGGCCAAGCCAAATGCACGTACGGTACTGGATGCTTCCTACTACACAACACCGGACCAAAGGTGACTATTATCAGTTACTGATATCCATATCGAACCTTTTCTAAATTAAAAATATAATTTACCAACAGAAAATTCATTCTCAAAATGGTCTATTAACCACAGTAGCTTACAAATTTGGTACGAAACCGGCGTCGTACGCGCTCGAAGGTTCAATAGCTGTTGCCGGAGCGACATTTTCCTGGCTAAGAGATCGTATGAACATCATCGACAATGTAAAAGAAATCGAAAAATTGGCCGAAGAAGTGTCTTCAACAAACGATGTATATTTTGTGCCAGCTTTTCAAGGTCTTTATGCACCTTATTGGGATCCGAGTGCAAGAGGGTACGAATTATAAAATGAATTACCTGTTTTATGAGCTCGATACGCGAAAAACACTAGAAACGAACTAAATAGGGTTCGAATGTACTCGTCAACGTTGTTATGGAGTTGTTTATCGAGTGAATGAAATAATGAGTTTTTTTTTCAGTTTGATTTGTGGTTTAACAATGGATACTGACAGGAGACATATACTTAGAGCCGCCTTAGAAGCAGTCTGTTACCAAACCAAGGCTTTAATGGAAGCTATGTCGAAAGACACGAAAATTGAATTCAAAGAATTAAAAGTCGACGGCGGAATGGTCGATAATAGATTGCTCACTACACTATTAGCAGATATTTGTAATGTGAAAGTTGGTGAGTTGAGTTAGTATGATGAACAAGAAATCTTAACAACGATATCTTATCGTGATATCATATTTTTCAGTCAAACAAACGATGCAAGAATCTACTGCTTTTGGTGCAGCTGTGGCTGCAGCGTTGGCGGACGGAATCAATGTTTGGACTGTATCAGATTTGGAAATCGATTGCGAAAATTTCTCGCCCCAAATGCCGGAATCAGGTTAAAATATAGCGTAGAATTGATAACAACTTATTCAAGTAGATTATTGTAACAATTGTTGCATGTTCTTACAGAACGAAACACTAAATATTCCAAATGGAAGAGAGCCGTTGAAAGAAGTTTCAGGTGGAGTAGCACATAGTGGCTGTAGTGAAATTATGTTTCATATCTATTTACTTCAGTTTGCTCAATTTTATTTTTAATATCAATTGTGTACCTAAATGTCGCCTTAAAAATAGTATGTCAATGCCCAATTTTGTGTATCGAATAAATAGTGAATGTAAATGTGTTATTTGATTAAATTATTGCACGATTGTTCACTGATTATATTATTTTTAGTTGAAGTATCAACTCATGTTTCTTTACTAAATAGAATTAATCGTAATAAACGTTTGAAGATGGAATACAACATATGTTGGAAAAACAACTTACTGGAAGAATTCCAAACAGGTCGCACGTGGAGTGAAGATTTTAACGCAGTACTTCAACGAAATTAAATGAAATTATTACTTTTTAAAGCACAATTAATTTAAATTGTAACGAAATTTGAAGATATTGAAGTTTTTACATCGCAGAATTGCTGTTATCGGTAAAATTCGACGAGAAAAAACCACAAACAAAACTTTACGCTAGTGACGTCATGTTGCTTCGATTAATTTAACTAGCGCAGCTAGTGGATAAAAAAGAAACTACAAAATTAATAATAAAACATGGCGGCCAGGCCAATCATTCCCAAATTACCTGATAACTTTTTTTTTTTTTTAAATTATTGATAACAATAATTGGCAAAACATATAGCTTTTAAAACTTTACCAGTGAAATTGACCACGAAGTGCCGCTAAAAGCTCAATAAATTACAGTAAGAAATTATCAGTGGAACGTCTCTATGAATGGTATTCGTGGTAACTTTATTAATGCGGAAAATTTCTCAGCGTAAATTACATTGTAACTATAAAAATTGATGATGTTTGAGCGGAACGTCATCAGTTTTATTAATAAATTCAAATCATTGGATGTTTTCACTAAACCTTTAGAGGATTTTCAAGAAAAAACTCTGTATGGTGGTTTAGGTATGATGCAGATGTCTTTCTTTAAATATAAAATAGTTTTTCGTAATCTTTCAATTGAAAATTATGTGTTTCAGTTACCATATTATGTTGGATAACAATCCTGTATCTGACGTTCTGGGAATTTGTTGATTACCTACAGCCGGCTTGGAAAGAAGAGATTTTTGTTGATGTTTCCGGCGGTTCGAAATTACAAATTAATTTGGATATCGTAGTGTCTTCCATATCTTGCGAATGTAAGTTGATAATTGATGTATTAATCTGATTTCATTCTTTATTGTGAATATTGCCTAATAAATAAGACCACCGAATCTTGAACAGATTTAGCCCTGGACGCAGTTGATACTTCCGGTGACCAACATTTGCACATTGATTATAATATTTACAAAAGAAGATTAGACTTGAATGGTGTTCCTATTGAACCTCCTCAAAAAGAAAGTAAGATCGATTTTCTTGCTTGATTGCGACAGTTTCAAATAAATTCATCGTTCTTTCTCGTTCTAGGTCTAAAACCTGTAAATAAAACTGCACCAGCGATATCCAATGTACAGGTAATTACTCTTTTGAAATTGAAACGGTTACATCTTCGAAAAACTAATAATTACTTTTTTTGATAGAATTCAACCGAATGTGGAAGTTGTTACGGTGCTGGAGAAGAGGGCCAGTAAGTTGGATCATTTTTTACACCATTAGAGAAAGTATTATTCTACCATTGATGTTTTAAAATTGTTTTCAGGTGTTGTAACACATGTATGGAAGTAAAAGAAGCATATAGGAAGAAAAAGTGGGTCCCTAAACCTGATCAATTTATTCAATGCAAACCTGAATTGAATTCTAATACCACTATATTCAAAGAAGGATGTCAATTGTATGGAACTATGGAAGTGAACAGGGTAATTTTGCATTTTTTTTGTGGCGTTCATTTTTTTCAAAATTGTGACTCGTTAATTTTATGATTTATTTATTCATAGGTGGGAGGAAGTTTTCATATAGCTCCCGGTCAAAGTTTCTCAATTAGTCACATTCACGGTAAATTTCTCAATCATCTATTTTTATTTTGCTTTATTCTCGATTTTAACGTGTAAAATTTATAGTTCATGATGTTCAGCCTTATGCATCGCATATGTTCAACACAACTCATCACATTAGACATTTATCTTTTGGTAAAAAAATAACCCAAACCGACGGTACTATACAAATTACCCCTTTAGATGGTCATCAAGGATTAGCTAAAGAAGGTATGTAAAGTGATAAAATTTACTTATGTAATTCATAATAATAACGAAATACATGGGATGCAAAATATTATTCATCGACAATACGAATTTGGTAAATATACAAATTCAGGCATGACCCACGAAAAATCCCGTTACTTAGGCATCATCATGTAAATACAAAATATTGCAGTTGATTTTCATCAGATTCAAATGACGAATGATCTTTGATCCGTGTTTAAATCGATACATAAATCATTTTATTTGGTATAATACTTAAAATTAGTATTATACGGAGTTGAACTTCGAGCAAACTTGGCGAAGACAAACACCAAGAAGTAACACTTTATCATCTATCTAATGACAAATCGTTAGAATTTCTCTTTTCATCGTAAATACAACTACACGTAAATGCCAGCAATATGTATATAAAACAGGAAAGATCAAAAAATGAATCTAAAATTAGCGCAACTATCATGTTACAATTTAAACTAACAACGAAGAGCAGTTCCTATCGACATAAATATACCAAATGAACAACCAGCACTGAACATATTTTTTCCTATTTGACGAACTGCTTCTCGACCGCGGATTCCATGTCTAAAAAATCAAATTGAAAACGTTGAAATTTCCATATCACGAATAGAATTTCATTAGTGTATTTAAAAATGACAAATGTTTACCGAAAAACGGCCGAACCACCAAAAACTCCTCCGATTGTAAGGCCAACAACGAATCCTAACATAGCTCCAGCTTTTATTCTTTGATCGCAAGATGCGCCGGTCAAGTCATATTTTTGAACGTCTACTTGTGGCATTGTTTTATCTGCAATTAGAGATTGAGTAATTTGTATCATCGTGAACATAATTCATGAACGCATATTTAAATGAAACAACATGAAACTAGGTAATCGTAAGCAACAAAAATTCACCCGTAATGAAATAAAACACGAGTTGTCACATTGAACAAAATTGACTTTGGAAAATACCAATAATGGTGCGTAAGAAGTCTGAAGTATTACTACACTTACTTTGAATTAATGATCTTCGAAATTAAATTACGTAAATTAATTATTTTCTATTTTGAACCAAAAAGTTTGCACTTTTTTCTGATTTTTTAATTTTGGATAATTTTCTGGAGCTGTTATCTTTTGCTCTGCGAACTTGAACATCAGTGTTACCAAATGATAAAAATCTAATTTCTTTGTTGCGTTTTACTTAAACATTTACCTACTTTGGTTACCTACTTTTTCAAAAAATTTACTGATTGGTGGAAATTTTTTTCTGTCAAAACAGCTGATAAACGAACACGTGAAATCGTGAATTATTACATGATTAAAAATTTGTTTTTCAGTATCTTACGGATAGTTTTTACTTTAATGGTTGTCTTTTGAGTTCTGGAGCGTAATTTTTCCTATTCTTTCGGTGATATATTAAGTGATTATGAAGTTTTAATGAACGCCAGTTACTTATATTTCGAAATACTTTTGCATCATTGAGGTAAGTACCTATCATAATCTTTCATTTTCCATCGTTTTCATCGTAGTTTTTGTCACATATCGTGCTTAAAATTTCATAATTACAGAACCCGCTTGAAGAAGTGAAACAATTCAGTTGCAAAATTTCAACATGCCTGCTCAAGATTGTGATCGTGAACATAAAATAGATATTTCTGATGACATCGAATTCATTTCAGAAAACCATATAATTCATCATGTCGAAGTAGACAGTGACGACGATAACGACATCGTTAGAATGGTATAACGACAACACGACGAAGATATTTACTTCTATACGTTGGATATTTTCTTACGCTTTCAATTTCAGGAATTAGAATCAGATGATGAATCACCCGAAACAAATGAATTTCCGATCTTCGACATTTCAAGTCTAACTTTTATAACACGATTCTACCGAATCATTTCTTGCCTGGAAAATATTCTTTATGCGATGCGAAGGTGTCTGAATACTTATCCTACCGAAACTGCTATTGGTTCATCTCTAAGAAGTCGTAATCTGAATTTTTTAATCTCTTGGCGTTTCATATTTGAAAAAATCCACTCATTTTTCGGTAAATTTGATTTATCATCGGCGATATTTCATATGTGTGACTTTCACTGCTAGATAACCTGATTTTTCATCCTGTTTAGAAAGTTCAGCATATGTGATAACGCTGATAGCAAATCAAAAGATTTCAACCGATGAAATTTGTAATGCGATTCAGAATTTGATTAAAGAAGATGAAAAGTGGCTTGAAAATGGAATTTGCATGGTTACCGGCATTAGAAATCGTATTACTTGTATTCTTGAATCCGTGTCATCTGCTGCAACTGATGATAAAGCTGCGAAAGATGTGCTCAAGAATTTGGATGAATTGATTTTCAATCAAATAGCTCTTATCCCCGATTGCAACGATTCGTACGATATTGTGAAAGAATTTTATGAGAAACTTGAAGCGCATTTACCTGATCAGCTTTGAAAGTGTTGCTGATGAACATGCATTTTGATATTTTTGTACTTTCACGTGTATCTCAAATATTTCGTTTTTATGTTGATGCAAATGTTTATATTTCAATTTCGTTTTTGCCATTGTTTTTTAATTTTATAATATATATTTACTTGATATATTTTTTTTCATTAAATCAAGTCGATCTCAAGTATTTCGGAATTCAAAATTTATATTAGCTTTAGTACTTGTTCTGAGAAAAAAAATTTGTACATAATTATGTTGAAATGTTTCTTAAAAAAAATAATAATAAACTTTGGTGTTTTATTCGTAGTGTTTATCATTTTATAAAATAGCATAAATCAGTTTGTATTTTTTTCAATATTTTGATGTTGTAATTTCAATTTATATTCATTTACAGGTGCGATGATGTTCAATTACTACATAAAGTTGATTCCAACTGTGATAGAAAGAATGGATGGATATTTCTTCTACACAAATCAATTTTCAGTTACGAAATTTGAAAAAGTAATGCACTTATCATATTTTATAAATTCAATTTATTTAAAAAACTTGATCGTTGAAAAATAGCTAACTTGTATTGTTAATTTCAGCATTTATCAATAACTGAAGGTGATTCTGGCATGCCTGGGATATTTTTCAGCTACGAATTATCTCCTTTAATGGTTAAAAGAGTGGAGCAACGAAAGTAATTCCTGATTTATATTTGTACCGAAGATTAATGATTTCTATTTACGTGATTATTTCATCTATTTTTTTCTAGATCGCTGAGTCATCTCATAATGACAGTTCTAAGTTACATCAGTGGAGTTTACATCGCTGCATTATTAGTCGATTCGTTTGTTCATAAAACGGTAAAATATGTGCAAAAATTGGAAATTGGTAAACAAAGTTGATTGTAATTGAAAGGAACCATGGATCATGCACAAGTTCTCGTTGTTATGCATTTATTATTTTTACAGTATTTTGTTCTATCGACATAAGAGTGGTTATGAATTAGTGTTCATATTTAATATTTATAAAACTGGGTGATCGATGAAATTTGTTCGATCTCATCACCAACTGTATCTTGTTTAAGTACTGCATTCCGCAGCACATTATGGTGTTTTTTCAAAATGAGACACATACCTACCGTGTGTTATGTACTATAGTATTCAGATTTGTTTCGGTTGTATTGCTTATGCAAGGCTTTATTGTATATTCGAAAGTTGCTTTGAAAGTTTAATGGAAAGTGTCTTATTATTAGAATCTTTCCTATTTTATTCTTCGCCGGTTTGTCGAACTCGAGGGTCAATGAAAATATTGGCGATTATTGTTTTATAAACATGTTTTTGTGTTGTGCATTTCAATTTCAATTGTCGAATGAATATTTTAATGTTTGCAATTACACATTGCCAATAATCTTCGATTTCGAGATTCGCATTATGCGAATTTATGTGAAAAATGACCTTGTTTAAAATATTTATTTAAAAACTTGTTGTGAATTATTTGAATAATTTTCTGTTAACTTGAAGTAAAGCTGAATTATACGTATGCGAGTTTACTTCTCGAAACTTGTTTTTTTTTTGAATTCGTACACATATTTCCAAGGATGTGAGATCCAAAAAATAGACTACGATAGAAAAATTATTAATTAAAAATATTCAACAAAATCAATTAGGTTACAATGATTTTAAAAACAGATTATAAGTGTTAACAGAAGTTTTAGCTACTTTATCGCAAAAAGTTGCGTCATTTCCAATACTTATATCGTCAATTGAGACATAACCTGGTTTGGTGGGATCGTACTGCGCTTTGCCCAATTCTTTCAAGAATAAATGCCTTTGTTTCAATTTATGTGCTCTGCAGAGTAAACCAGAAGGTTGAGCTTCAATGGCCGAGAGAGGTACTTCCAAGTCAATCAACATTATATCTAATCGTTCGTGAAGAACTCCTCGAGCTAGAAAAACAAATCCAATTTGTAATTTAATGAATATCGTTAATCTGATTTATAATGAAATAGCAGCACTTACGAAGCCTCCAAACGTAGGGGACTTTCAAGAATAAATTTTTCGTTTGCCTCATATCAAATCCTATAATATCTTTGAACAAAAATATGCAATCCTAAAAAAAAAACATCGACACAATGAGTTATTTTAATCAAATGATTGAAATGAAATAAAAATGGTAAAAATGAATTACCTTCAATTTTTCTTTTTTAGTGTTAATTATGGAAGGACATTTACACACTACGTAACGAATTTCCTCTCCTGTTAAACGAAGCTCTTTTTGAAAATTGCCCAATATTGTATCAATATTTTGCGTCCTGTAAATACAGTTCAGAAATACAAATAATTTGACGAGTTATCGTAGTTTTCAAGCAAAGAAATAACTTACGTCCGGTTGAGCCAACGCGTATCGTTCGTAATAATTCGCGATATCATATCCGGCGTGAATTTTTTCGACTCCAAATAATTTATTCGTACTTTTAAATCTTCCAAATTTTGTTGAAGTAGGAATGGGTTCTTGGTGAAAAAACGTCCAAGTTGATCGGCTGGCACTCCATGTTCAAAAAGAAATCTTAAAGAAATAATTATTGTAATTATTCGTCGCAAAATTGTATCTATGAATTAACGAATACTTACGAAATATACGGTTTAACATCTTTTTCAAAATCTAATTGTACTATAAACGAAGGAATTGTTTTCTTTGATTCAATTTTATGAAAATCTACTCCTAAATCGGTCAATTGCTGTATAACTTCACTTTTATTAGCGAAATATGCGAAGTTAAAACTGGGTCTCAATTCAGGGGCGATGTGAGATATATCAGGTAACTGTTCGGGTTGTAGCTCTTCGAGAACCGAAGGTGCAGAGTTTTGTGGAGATTGAAATACATCACCTACGGATGAATCGTCATTATCGTGTTCATTTGAATTTATGTGAATTAGAGTTGAATGTGCGTTGAAATTTCCATCGAGTTTTGATAATGAAGAACGGCTTTTGATCGACTGATAAGTCAAAACTTTACCCGCATGAAACAATATCCTATTGAAAATGACGCTCATTGTTCTCAAATGAGTTGAAACATTATTTTAATAAAAAGAAATATGAGTACCAGTTCTTTTTATGATACTTTGAATAAGAAAATTTGAAAAAATCATACGATTTTCATCATTTTTTTATCAAAAAACAAGGTGAATTTTGTTGGATTTTTTCACGATTTTATTCAACCAGAAAAATTACAGTGTTACCAAATATAGAAAAAGGGTTCTGATTGGACGATCAAACCTGACGTTTTAATTTTCCGCCAATCAAAATTTTAGAAAAGTGATTCTTAGTACTTTAAACAATCACCCGTTCCAAACTTTATCGCCTATTGATAAAGAACATGCAGTAACCTTCGAAATCGAACGCAAAGTTGTAGTTGTTCATTATTTTATTCCGTTAAACCGCACGATCAGAAGTAAAGTTTTCGTTTTTCAACTTGTTGTACTTCCTCGAATTCTGTTTGAGTACGTCGAACGGTTTAATCGAAGTGTTAATTAACTTACTGCCATCATTTCTTGAAGTGTTTTCAGTTTCTACATGCCATGCACTTGTAAGTTGACGAGCACATTTTCATCATGGAAACATCAACAAGACCAGATCCTCCTTCTGGAGATAAATTCAAAGTCATCAACGAATGTGCTGTCGATGATATTTCACTACCAGCATTCTATCAATCTCATAGCATCGCACTCCTAGCTGTCTCCATTGCCGGTGTCATTTGCTTTTCGTTTCTTAGGTATGTTTTATTGTATAAATGTACAAAGGAAATATGAATCGATGGTTTGGTTTTTCATCCAGTGATTTTCGATGATAATGTTAGATAATTGATAACACACGTGTATAAAGTTGCATTAGCAATGTTTTCTTATTTCGCGACGTTTTCGGATCTCGCTTAATTCATTTCGACACTGCTGAAAATATTCTGTAGAGCTCGATTCAACGTATTAAATCAAATATGATATTCTTTTTTTCAGAGATGAATCCAATGTCGATAATAACATTTGGCATGGTTTATTATGCATCATATTTTTTTTAATGATCATATCGGTACTGTCATTCCCTAACGGACCATTTATAAGACCTCATCCTGCAGTATGGCGAATGGTGTTTGGATTAAGTATTTTTTATTTGTTGGCGTTACTGTTTTTACTCTTTCAAGATTACGGAACAGCCCGTAGAATAATTTTATGGATCGACCCAAAACTTAAAGATTTTAACATAGATATGGATAAGGTTAGTGTTCGAAGTACTTTCACGTATGTATATTTCCAACTTCTTAAATGACCGAATATCTTACAGGAATATGGAGTTAATTGTTCAGACATAACTGCTGAAAGAATCTGGTCTCATCTCGACGTATTTGCGGTTGGACATTTTTTCGGATGGGCCTTCAAAGCTATATTGGTTCGCCATTGTGGTATTTTATGGGCTATGAGTATCATGTGGGAAGTGACAGAGGTTCGTTTGATACAATTTTTCACCCTATGTAAGTTTTGAGATTAACGTGCGTTATTTTCAGATCGCTTTTGCCCATTTGTTACCGAATTTCGTGGAATGCTGGTGGGATATCTTGATCTTAGATATTTTACTATGTAACGGCATAGGAATTTGGGTAGGATTGAAGATTTGTAAGATTCTAGAAATGAGAGAATATAAATGGGTTAGCATAAGGTAAAATTTACCTCTTTTTTTATTTAAATATCCGTAGTTGAAAAAGTATGACGTTAAAAATTTTACGTCATGACATTACCGACTGACGATTGTGTAATTCAGCGAACTCATTGACGTACTGTTTAAATTACACATCTGTCTCGACGTGTGTTATGAAATTACACTATTTGCTGCATTGTACATTGCAATTTGAGATTTCAACTTGGAAATTATATTTTTGTATTCTTATTTCAGAGATATACATTCTACAACGGGTAAACTGAAACGAGCAGTGTTGCAATTTACACCTGTTAGCTGGACTCATGTTAGATGGCTCGATCCAACGTGTACTTACATGAGATTCTTTGCAGTTTGCCAATTAGTCATATTTTGGCAAATATCCGAGTTGAATACTTTCTTCCTGAAACATATTTTTGAAATGCCGCCGTCGCATCCTCTAGTCATCGGTAGACTGACATTTTTCGGTATTATGGTCGCTCCTTCGGCCAGGTAAGTAATTATAAAACTGACCTCACCTGTTCCTCGCATGATTTTTTCAATTTAGATTTTTTGCTCAACCGAATAATGCAAATTGACTTGAAAAAATTGAGCCTAACCAAGGTTATTTAAAGATGTTGGTATTTTGAAGTTACGTTGGTGACCTCGCTTACGTATTAAACAATTTTATTCGAATTTTTTGTTTATCAACTCGATCATGTTACGTGTCTTGATATAGTCTCGACAAGATAAAAAAATACATTTTAAATGAACAATAAAATATATTGAATCAGGGTATAAAAATCATCAAGCTGGCAATTAAAACTTGTTTGTATAAATGAAATCGACATTATAAATTAATCGAAGTTAATTTAGAGCAGGTTATTACGAATAAAAATAGAATTTAAACCCTCGACCCAGTACGTTATTTGAATCGCGAGGAGTTATGCCGAATATGTCGTTTATTTTTTATAATTCGTATCGATTATTGTTACAGGCAATACTACAGCTTTGTCACCGATCCGGGCTGTAAAAGGCTGGGAAGTCAGTGTTGGGTTCTGGGAGCTGTTATGTTTACGGAGTCGTTACTATGTATTAAAAATGGAAAGGCTTTATTCGAACGTACTCAAGCTTTTAATATTATAATATGGGTTCTAGTCATGTTGCTGTTCTCCGTCTTGTGCGTTTATGGATTTCAAGCGTGGCAGTGGTATTTTCAAGTAAGCTATAGCATGTTGTAGTACACGCAAATTTTCTCTTGAAAACGAATAGAATATTTCGACGAAAGAAGCCGAAGGACGAAGAGTTATATACGAAGCTCCAATTGAAACATTTCATAGAATTGAATTTCATCAAGTGAAATTAGAGTATTCCAAAAACGGAGGCTTTAAAAATTTTGCTAAATCAATGGCATGAATATGTATAAAATTCCATTGCGAATTTAATGTCTTGAATATTGCGAGAAATAACTAAAGAGCATAGCCGGGTTTATAGGGGTGATTTGGCCCTGAGCACCGAATTTTGAATTATCCAGTGGAAGTTGGTC